>MU134691.1:13499-50434 GCA_015039355.1 Ramaria rubella
CGGGGATAATATATTATGTTGGGTATTCGGTGAGACCACTGAATATATGGGATTAATCATCGTATATACTATGACATTCTTAGATGTAAGAATGTAGGAGGGGTGTATGGTTTTGGAGTCCTTCCAAACCCTCTAAAATACGACTACCCCCTAGTCGTATATACCCACGTCCACGTCAGTTACTACTGACCCACCGATGAAGCTACCACAACAGCATCATTTACCTCAGCCTACCTAACTGAAGGTACCACCACAGTAGGCGACATGATCGTCACAGTCAAATGAAAGCCTTTACCTAGGTTTTCTGTCACTCATCGTCACAGCAGCAACGTGCCGATGAATGTAACCACAAGCCGAGTCACGCGAAACGATAGTCGTCGTTGTTTCCATCTTGCTTCTACTTCTACTCCTGTATCGTCACTGCTACTACTACTACATTAAACTACTACATTCACATCTGTTCTATGTTGTCGTTTACGGTACACTAACTGTTTCGACCGGAACTACATCTACATCTTCATCATCTGCATCATCATCTGAATCTTCTGAATCTGAACTCTGAATCTGTTCACTTAGGTTGACTTTCTCCACTTAACCCCATGTGATTCCACTTTGTCCGGAATATATGTACTCGTCTTGTTGTTTGCTACACTCATACGGTATGTTGCTACAGTAACTGTCGTCTGTCCTCTTTACTGATTGCCGCTCTCCGTCTTTTGGTTTTATCCTTCCACCAAACATTATTTTTACCTTTTTTACTCAGTCCACCAGCTTCTTTACTTACCTTTACACCGTCGCTTAACCTTTATCTTCGGTCTTTATCTTATCTTCACTCAGTGTCTGTTATCTGGTACACCTTGTTAACCTTTATCTTCATGTCGGTTCTTCGCTCACTCAGTACACCCCTTTTACTCAGTGTCGGTAAGTTATCCTAAGGTCAACTAACAGTTTATAGAGGCTCCTACTCATTCTCTCAATGAACTGAACTTCTACTAAGTCTTTGTACACTTGGTTAGTGTTGTGAACCTATGCTTAGAGGAGGTCTCTCTCTTGTTTCTGCTTAGACATTCCTCTTTGGGGTAAAGTACACCAAGATGTGAAGAGATAATAGAGAAGAAGGATGGATAAGAAGGGGTGAAGAGGGAAGGGGGTAATAGAAGGGAACGGGGGGATAGAAAGCAAGTTCAAGCGAATGTATTTGTGGGCCACTGTTCGTACTATGAGCTGTCGCGGATGATGTGATGTTTTCTGCGAGTGACGTGTGCGCGGATAGTAGTAGTCGAAAGCGGTCTGGTAGTAGACGACACGATGGAGGTCAGGCGGTCTGTATAGTAGAGGTGTGAGTAAGATAAAAAGTAGTTAAGATAAAAGTTATACGGTAGGTCGTAACGGCGGTGGTGCAGGGTACTAAGCAAAAGTCTACTGGCGGTTCGGTCTGTATGTGCAACCTGGTGTGCAACTTGAAGGATCAGCCGCAAGAGGGGAACTACAAGTAAACAGGTCAGGAGGAGGTGTTCAGCGTGTAGCAGCCATGATAGGGGATATACAGCTTAGGGGACTTCCGGGTATGGCTTATAAGGGGAGTATAGGAGGAATAGTGTAAGTGCTAACGTATATCCATAAACTAGTTCGGAAGGTACGAGGGAAGATGCAGTAGCCAAAACTGGGTTTGAAGCTTGGTCACTTACCAACCGTAGCATAGCAGGAGTCCTTATTGACCATGTAGTTTCTCGTACCTGGTCCCTTGTCTCTAAACGATGCCAATACACGGATTCCTGAAGCAGTTCTTCCCGAGTAGAAGCAAGGGAGAGACCTCCTTTAAGCATAGGTTCACAGTACTAACCAAGTGTACAAAGACTCAACAGTAGTTCAGTGTACTGAGTGAATGAGTAGAAGCCTCTATAAACTGTTCGTTGACCTTAGGATAACCTGCCGATACTGAGTAAAAAGTAGTGGACTGAGTGAGCGAAGAACCGACATGAAGATAAAGGTTAACAAGGTGTACCAGATAACAGATACTGAGTGAAGATAAGATAAAGACCGAAGATAAAGGTTAAGTGACGGTGTAAAGGTAAGTAAAGAAGCTGGTGGACTGAGTAAAAAGGTAAAGGAATGTTTGGTAGAAGGATAAAACCAAAAGACGGAGAGCGACAATCAGTAAAGAGGACAGACGACAGCTGCTGTAGTAACATACCGTATGAGCGTAGCAAACAACAAGACGAGTACATATATTCCGGACAAAGTGGAATCACATGGGGTTAAGTGGAGATAGTCAACCTAAGTGAGCAGATTCAGAGTTCAGATTCAGAAGATTCAGATGATGATGATGCAGATGTAGTTCCGGTCGAAACAGTTAGTGCACTGTAAACGACAACATAGAGCAGATGCGAATGTAGTCGCATAATGCAGTAGTAGAAGCAGTGACGATGCAGGAGTAGAAACAGAAACAAGATGGAAACAACGACGACTATCGTTTCGCGTGACTCGGCTTGTGGTCACATTCATCGGCACGTTGCTGCTGTGACGATGGGTGACAGAAAACCTAGATAAAGGTTTTCATTTGGTTGTGGCCAATGTATTGCCCTAACCTTAGGTTAGGGTAATACATTGAACCGTAGGTAAGAGTGAGTGTATAGAGTGAGTGTATAGAGTGAGTGTATTCACGAACACAATGTATTGCCCTAACCTTAGGTTAGGGCAATACATTTGTGTCACGTAAGTAAGAAGTAAAAGGAAGTGTATTCGCGAGCCAATACATTACCCTAACCTAAGGTTGGGACAATGTATTAGTGTCATGCAGGGCCACGAATAAACGCATGAGGAATCCATCAATAGGACCGTCACCCTTGGAATCCGAAAAGAGAAGACTAAGGGTAGACGGTCCACACATAGGAACATACATCAGAAGACACTCGAATATATAGAAGTCTAAGGGTAGACGGTCACAAGTCACACTATGGTGAAGGGGGACCTCCAACGGGAATATCATCTTTTCGGACTGTTGAATGACCTGGTCAACGACAACGATAACAGAGACTTAGCTGAAAAAAGTCCACGTATCGTCAAGTCTTGGGGAGACCATGTGAGAGATGTATCGTGGGATGCCTGTAGATAGTGGACAACTATACAGTTGTCCACAAGTAATTAGATAAGCAAGATACTTTTACTTGTAACCACACTACATCGCAGACACCAATACATTATTGGCTTAGTCTGTTTTGTGTGAATAGTAAGATTCTTACACCGTGGGAGACGAGGTAATTCGGTGGATCGGTAAGCTAGTTCCTGAAGCCCCCATTCCATCGAATCTGCCACTTCATCATCAGCAAGCTGATCCCAGCACATATAACTCCATGTCTCTTCCTTCTCCTTCAAACTCTTCAGGCTCTTTGCTGCATGCTGCTTATGTTTGCATGCTGAGTGGCCTTGTCTGTACAATTGCCACATATCATTGAGAGTTGGCCATCCTTCTTAATACGCAAAGCATGGAAAGGAAGTTCCTTTCATGAACATCATAAAGAGCTGCATCTGCATGTACTTTGAGTTGCTTCCATCCACAAAGCAAGAGAACAAGATGTGTACATCATGTGATTTGTTCTGATTTCATGTGTGAACAATTTCATAGTTCCTCTCTTGACTATAGTAATTTATTTACATATTCACTTTGCAATCTGATTTATGGACTTGATATAATTTATTATGGATTTTAAATGTACATTTGCTGTCGACGCAAGCTCGTGAGGCTGGCTGGACTTATCACGGCCAAAACGGGTGATGGGTGACAGTGGACCGTGGGTGTGTGTGGTGTTACCCTAGGACAATTCCAGTGCGCCATTAACGTCAAGTGGCACTCTGACCTGTTAAAAATTCATACCAAAATAGGGACATTTGCCTCCAAAATTTGACCTCATCTTACGTGAAAACACAGAAAGTGCGGGGATCGACTCCTTTCATTCCTCCCTTCCATTTCCATTGGGTCCGGACGCCTCGGCACGACGGAGTGCCCCGGGAGATCTTTGTCGTGAGGTGGCCGGTGGCACCGTAGCACTGTGCGTTGTCCAGTTCTGATCGCGCCGGGTCTACTTATCTCTTCCCATCAATCAAAAAAATTGCAGTCCGTGAACCCTTGATAAGTAGGAAAAGTCCTGCAGCGGAGTGATTCAAAGACGACGTACAAGCCGATTCGATGAAGCCATGTAGATCAAGTAAAAGTTCCCAAATAAGGAGGCTGATCTAGTAAAATTTATGGAGTGAAATAATGTCCGGCGTACTTAGAGGTTTGTTTGTAAAGGGGGGTAAATTAATATACGTTTCATTATATTCTATATTGTTATCGTCTACGTACTGGTGGAGCTCAGACCAGCTCGTTTCTTTGACTTGGGGCCGACACGGTTCGGACTTGGGCTGTGGCAACGATATCACGTGATACCAAAAGCACGCATGTGCTCTTGACTGGTTACCGCTGGTTGGCGTCTGCCTGAATGCTTCGAGATATCACAGAAGTCTCACAGCGTTTACAATTCGAAATTAAACAAACCTGCAGCTGGTCCTGTGGATCGAGCGATCTGCCTCTGAAGCATACCAATTGTGCAGTGTACAGTTCATCCGAATTGCCAGCTTATCTATGGAGAGCGCTGCCTCATTGTGGAGCGCTGCGGCCCCGGTGACCGTCATGCTTCCTTGTGCCATACCGACACCGGCTCAAGAGTACCCACGCAACCACATGGTCAGGTACCAAAGACCCTTCTTCTGAATCCTACATTTGGCTCTCGCAACAGGGCGTACTTTTTTTTGTAGGCTTCTCCTCCCTGACCCCCACACTTCTCAATGGCGATCGCTAGAGGTCCAGAGGTTGCCGCTGTTGAAGGCGCTCTCGATGCCCCAACCCTCCACGTCTCTGTAGGCGAGCGTGACTCTTCCCTAGAAGAGAAACGCACACCAAGCGACTCAGTCTCTGGGGACAGACAGGGCTTCGGACATGAAGAGGAGGTACCCGACGTTGAGATCTACGGAGAGGGCGTGGAATTCCCTACTGACGAAGAGATAGCGACTCTGCGCCGTGTTGCAGACAAAATGCCCATTGGCGCCTTCGCTATCGTTCTCGTCGAGTTGTGCGAGCGCTTTGCATTCTATGGTGCGTCCATAAGAAATATACAAGCTATCTTCTTGTCTACTGACATGCGATTAATCTCTAGGTCTGTCTGGGCCATTCCAAAATTACTTGCAAAATCCTCTACCTCCTGGCTCTGTCACTGGTGCCCCTCTGAACGGAGATGCCGGAACTGCAGGAGCGCTCAACCAGGGTGAAACTGCGGCTACAGGTCTCCAAAATATGTTCCAATTTTTGGCGTACATTACTCCAATTTTCGGTGGTATTGTCGCTGACTCTAAATGGGGACGGTACAAGACCATCACTGTCTTCTGTGGTGTCTATTTCACCGGCCTCCTCATCATCCTCTTGACATCGTTGCCTGTGGCTTTAAGGCATGGCGCTGGTCTTCCCGGTTGGATCGTTGGCGCCATCATCGTTGCAATTGGCACCGGTGGTATCAAATCAAATGTATCACCTCTCGTCGCCGACCAGTACCGCAAAACGCGCATGTTTATCAAGACACTTCCTTCCGGAGAACGCGTGATCGTCGACCCCAACGTCACCATTACGCGAATCTACAACTTGTTCTATTGGTGCATCAACGTCGGCTCTCTCTCGGCCATTGCCACCACTGAGCTCGAGCACAACGTTGGCTTCTGGGCTTCATTCATTCTGCCCACAATTGTGTTCCTCGGTACTCCCATAGTACTCATCGCCGCGAACAAGACATATCACAAAGTTCCCCCACGCGGATCTATCGTCGTCGAGACCTACCGCGTCTGGAGGATCGCATTGCGTGGATTCTGGACTAACCCTATTAAATACCTTAAGGAAAGCCGGTCTACCGGTGTATGGAACCGTGCCAAACCCTCCTTCGTTCTTGGTGACGCACAAGCCAGGGACAAGAACGGCTGGCTTATCTGGGGTATGTATTCCCTATTTGCTACTCGTGAATATACCGCTTATTTTCCACGCAGACGATGCGTTTGTGGACGAAGTTAAGCGTACCGCGAAGGCATGCCAGATATTTCTTTTCTACCCGGTGTGCATTTACCGTTATGTGCGCTTGTGGTGTCATATTGACCCTCCGCATACAGCTCTACTGGATCTCATATAACCAGATCACTACTAACTTGATCTCTATGGCTGCGGACATGTCTCTTCACGGTGTTCCCAACGACTTGTTCGAGAACTTCGATCCTATTGCTTTGATCATCTTCATCCCTGTAGGTGCTTTGGTCCTTGTTTTATATCAATGGTACTGAGCAAGACTTGACATAGATTATGGACATGCTTGTGTACCCCGGTCTGCGTCGCATAGGTTTCGTTGCCCGGCCCATCTTCCGTATCTACCTTGGATTCCTGTTCGGCGCAGCTGCTATGGTATACTCTGCAGCTCTGCAGGTACGTTTCGCAATATCGCTTCCTCAACGCCCGTACAAGCTGACACCCGTTCCTTCAGAGTGCCATCTACAAAACTAACCCGTGTGGCGACTTTGCATCGGGCTGCGCAGATGCGAATGGCAACCCTACCCCGTCTACACTTAATGTATGGATACAGATCCCGGCATATGTTCTCATCGCTATCAGTGAAATCTTTGCGTCAATTACTGGGTATGTAACACTGCTCTTGCGCATTGCTTTGGTATTTATAAAAATGTACCACAGGTTGGAGTATGCCTATAACAAGGCTCCCAAACGCATGAAGTCTCTCGTGATGGCCATCTTCTTGTTCACCACTGCTATCGGAAACGTGCGTTTTTCTGTCTTTCATTGAGGCATCCACCGCTCACGATGATGCCGTCCGTGTACAGGCCATCAACGCCGCCTTAGCGTGAGTTTCATGAGTTAGATGTCTCAAATCGTGTCTGACTTTTGTTATTCATAGACCTGTTGCCGTTGACCCCAAACTAGTCGGCAACTACAGCGGCATCGCCATCGCTACATTTATCTCTGGCACCATCTTCTATGCGCTCTTCTACAAGCGCGATCGTATCGGCAAGTCCCATTCCTTCATCCTTGGCCCGTCTTATGAACTCACGTACTTGACACAGAGGAGGCCGAGAACGCAATTGGTAAAGAGGGGCGATACGACAGCTCTACGACCCTCACGCAACTCAATGAAAAGTCTCAGCCTCAAGTTTGAAATATTCTGGGTAGCGTGCTGTCATGATGTGATGCAGATATTTACCTTTGTATGTTGTGGTGATGATTTACGAGTGATTTCATGTACACGTGGGGACCAATGTTGTATTCTTTCCGTTTGGTGCAACGGCCACGGCTGCCGAGTGCTTGTACAACCAACCATATTTGCAAGGTTTCCCTCCCGAGGGTCCGTCAATTTAAGGAGCGTATGTCTATCACTATCGGGGAGTCCTCTATCTATAATTCACCTACTCCGAATGTGTGTTCACATCACTCGCACGTTTCACCACTTTGGGCAACCATGTAGCAACGAGAAGGGCCAAAGAAATGAGGACGAAGAGGACCACATAAAGGAGCTGTCCTCCCAGAACATTTTTATCCAGCGAATATGCATAAAGGTATGCCGCCGCTGCCGGGCCAACGGCACGCGTAAAGGAGACAAGGGTCTGAGCAAGACCGGTCGTGGCGCCGAGTGTGTTTCGTGTTGGAGCAGCGGATGCGACAAAGATGTGAGTACAGCCTGAAATGTGACCGCATGGCGTTTAAGGATGTTTTTTTTTTTTCAGATAAAATATATGTGAAACAAACTCACCGAAACCTAATGCGGCAATTGCGGTACAAACTTGCTGTAGTGCAAGCAAGGAGATCGTTGCGGCATCAACCTTACCAGACCGTGTGGTAAAGAAGACCATGAGGGGCCACGAGAGGTATGTGCCGTAAAATGATGCAAGTCCGATCATGTAAAGCGTCCGTAGTGGCACTCTGCGTTGTAGAGGCGCGAAGCAAATTGCCTGGAGAAGCCCCCCTAAAAGCCCAGTGCCGCCCAGAAAGAGACCAATGATGGGGGTGGGGAGACCAATCCCGCCCAGCCCTATTGGCGTCGAGAGGAACAATGGTTGGACAGATAAATAGAGCCCGCTGACCTGGAGAGAGCCGATGCGATGATGAACAAGTCAAGTGAATAAATCACGACTGAGCTTACCAGAGAATATGTTCCGTAATTTATTATCGCGATCCGGACTCCGGGGGTTAGGACTTCACGAAGAGGGAGTAATTCTGGTTTGGGAAGCAGACTTGTGGTAGCGGTAGGTGGAGTTTCTCCAGGAGCCTCAACAGAATTTTGCGGGAGAGAGGTCACGTAGCCTTCCCCTGCTGGTTTATTCTTCGGCGTGTGTAAAGACTAGTAAAGTTGAATAAATAAATCAATGAGCCCCGAGGAGCACGTAGGATACGTACTTCTTTCAGGAAAAAAAAAGTAATTAGAAGAGCACTCAGACAAAATATTGCTGATACGAAGCAAGGGAGTGCGTATGGATAGCTTTTCCAGAATTGCCAATGACCGAAAATGCTGGGAAACCTCTCGTATGGATGAGTCAAGACGCCACCCATGAAACTGGCTACGGTCATCCCCCCTAGCAGAATACATGAGCAGTGTTGATAGGTATATTGGTTAAAACGCATGTACCTAAGAATGCCAGCCCTATGAAGCCGAATGCTTTTGCCTGATTTGTCTCGTCAGTAATCTCCGCTATCATACTCTTGCTGACCCCGATGTTGCCGTTGAGGGCTCCAGACAGAGCTCGACTAAACACCAGACCTATGAACGTCTTGGATATCCCAAATAATACGCTGGAAAAGATCAGGCCAACGACCCCCATCATCAACACGGGGCGTCGACCGATCCTGTCCGAGAGCCTTCCCCAGTGGTATACACTGATCATTTCAGCGAGAAAGAACAGGGTGTTCTTTATTAGTGGATCAGAAGGGGCAATAACAGGAGTATGTTTTGCATATTCACCACAGATCCCGCGTAATAGCCTACTTTCTGTTCGTCTCCATCACTGATTCCATACTCGAAGATCAACTGAGTGTGATGAAATTAGAACTTGTAGTTGAGAGAGAAAAGAGATATGAGTGGGATGAGACAAGATTGGTTGATTCACTTGGTTAATAAAAGGGAAAATGACGAAGGCCTGAAAAAAAAATATCAGCATTTGCATACTTTTGAGAACAGTACTGACTGTAATAGGCTCGGCGGCTTGAAGATAAAGCAGAATACATATCTGTAACTTTGGAAGTGGAGTAATCCGTGAAGAGGAGCCTTCGGCGTCCATTTTCAAGGTGAGGGATTGGAAGAAGGACTGGTATGCGACTTGGATACGACGACGTACGATTGATCGCTCACATTGCATTGATAACAGCATGTCCCGCTTTTGGTCATGACCCCGAGATTGTCACAGGCCATGGCTTGCTTTTAAAAATGCTCCAGTCATGCTTACCCGCAGCGGCACATTAAAGAAACTTGATCGGTAAATTAGGGAGACTTTGGACGTGAACATTATGGCTGAAGTGTTGAAGCTAAAGTACAATTGTAGCTCTAAGATTGAGCGTAAGAAGTGGCACAAGCATGCTACATATGTCACATCACGTTCCAAGTCACAATCTCAGATCTTACCATCAACTTGTGTGCCACTTGAAGATTAATCAAGTCAATGCACACGGCAATGCATATTGCGTTCAAATGTTTTATTTACAGAATAATTATGGGACACTCTTTTCTCGCTCCGTTTCTTGCTATTAATATTTAGTATTGGCAGGCGTAAAATACTAAGTACTTTCACCCATACTTAGAGAACTTGTGAAGAGGTTTATACGTGTTTCCTGGGGCGTATAAACTAGGATCGAGCTTTAGGAGATCAAATTAACTGGAATGCTCGCCCACAACTCCTGTATCTTGTTTTCAAGAACCTTCATGAACCAAGTGATGCACTCCGTTCAGACTGCGCGCTGGAAGTCTTCGCGGCGCAGCTGTTTTGATGCAACAGGCGCATACTCTCCATCGAATCTCCATTCTGCGAGCTTTTTCTGGAGGATAGGGCATCAGGCCCAGGCCTTGCAATAATTGATTCCTTGGTGACTTTTCCGCTCCACACACCAGCTCTCGCACCCTGAATTTATAGACGGTGTCTTGCGGAATGCAAAGATAGTCATGCGAAGATAGTCATGGGAGGTGCATCGTCGGGGTTCCACATCAAGGGTGGACGTTCCGTATTCCAGTTAACAAAGGACCTCAATCTTCTTTCGGCGCGCATGCTTCCATCGTAGTAGAGCCGCGTTATATTTTCTTGGGAAAGACCTTTCTTGATTTCGTTCGAGCGCGTGTTCAATGCCGCAGCGAGTTCATGGAATGCGCCTGGAAGAAGCCCGTGAGCCTCGCAATGCTGTGCGGCGTTAATGAGCTTTGCGGCCTTGGGAACACGGTCACCTGAAGATCCTGCCTGAACTAACCGGGCCAGGTAGTCGGTCTTGAATCCTCTGCTTGACCCATTCATGCAATCCATGTATCTCGTACTTGTATGAGAGCCGCAGAATGCCCAGGGCGACGTCAAAATTTATATTCTGCCCTCTTCTGCTATGTAAGAATAAATTGTTAAAAAAAAAGTGAAATGAAATGAAATTGTACAGACAGACCTTCCCCTATAAAGAGCTCCAAGAAGTGCAGCCAAGTCTTCGGTAGCAAAATTGAGGGCCTCGCACGTTCAAGTTCTCTGTGGTGCGAAGTATGATATATCCGTCGTCGAACTAAAAGGGCTCAGTCTCTGTGTTAGCGTACATAGGCGGTAGTTTGAATGTTTCAAGTTCTGTCATGGTGGAATGGTGGGGATTCAGACGGCAGGTCGTACGAGCTGAACGACATGAGTTTAAGAATGAAATGTGTATTCAGGAACCGGATTGAACGTGAGGTAAAGAGCGAGCGAGTGACACCTTCCTTTAAGAGGGTGTTCGACGGTATATAATATACAGATCTCCTGATTCTCCTCGCCACTATCACCAGTTCCGAAGCCAGATGTACCATTTACGGAAATTCTTCAACAAATTTATACTTTGTCTAAATGATAAGTGAACAGTTTGGACTCACTTCCAGTGAAGAATATTTCGTGATACGGCTCCTAAGTTAAACGGTCGAACGTATACAAATGCTGCCGACACCGGCGTCGAGACATTTCAGACGGAGCCCGAAACCTCTTATATACGAGTCGCAAAACACTTCCCACGCTTTTTCATCAGAGGACTTGCCACGCTGACCGACGAAAACAACTATTCCACCGTCGAGTCAGTGCCATTGACTCTATAGAGTCTATGATGACCTCGAGATAGACGGTTATTTTCCCAGCCCTAGGAAATGTCGCGCTCGACGCTTTGAGGACACGGCATGTCGACTTTGCACTGGGACATTCTTTTTTTTGCTTATGAATTTCATGGAGGCATGGGGATCGTACAGCTGGTAAGTCTAGTTCTTATGATTGTTTTTTGTTTATTTCAACTCTATGATTTACAATATCTCTTAATTTAATGAACCGGACGTTGACCAACTGTCAGTGCTTGACGACCGATTTGTCTTTTTGAGAGCCTCTTACAACGTTTATTCGCGCGTTCTTCGGAAAATATAGCTGACCTTTGATTCGTTTGTTAGATCCAAATTGAACCGTGTTCTCGCCAACACGTTCATAAGCACTGGCTTCAATTTCCAACCGTCTCATAATGTCACTTTCTTGCTACATACTCTGTGGTGTTGACAGAAGACGTAGGCTACGCAATTGTTTTTGCAATAATACGTGATGGCAGTGTCACCGTACCTAACAGGTGTCGTGCAAGTCTTGAATCATACACGATCCATTAAACGAGAGTTGGAGAATAGAAAATTGCAATTCATGGCAGCGTTGGGCCGGTTCAAACATGACTTAAATTTACAAACAATATTTAGAATAATAGGTAAGTATGTATGACTTCGAAAGTAAACAACATACAGTCAGTCCTTCCTGAATCACCCGTGCCAAGCAGGGATCCTCCCATATGGATCACATACATACATCACATCACAAACCGCTCTTCGACGAATCTCGCACACAAGAAAAATGAGCTTAAATAACGTGCGGGAATAATATTAATGGAATTGCGTGATTGTTTTACGTGACATTGGATATGCTGAATGCGACGAAGGAGAGGAGGTGAGAAGGGAGAGAAAAAACGGAAAAGAGAAATGTGAAACGAGAACGAGACGCTGCGACGAGAATCATAACGAGGGAAAAAGGGAAAGAGGAGAGACGGAATTGAGAATGTAGTATATAATAACACTCCATATCTTTTCTTTGCGTGACACAACGAATAGGCCCAGGCCTCAGGTGTGAGACTACAGACGCAACAACTTCTAGTTAGCGCCAACCCCACGCGTTGTGGAGTAGAGTTACTCACCAGATGCTCGAACAAGAAACAGCGCAAGAGACAAGACACGCGGCACTACACCATCTCCGCCTCCGACGCACGCACACCCTCGTCCCACTCCCCACGATTCAACGAGCCAACAGCCCTACACACCGGACACGACACCTGCAGTTCCGCCTCCGCCTCCCCCCCTTGCACAACCGCATCCTCTCCATCACCCTCACCCCTAACCCCAGCAACACGCGCACTAGTCACCAAACACGCCGGATGAAACACATGCTCACACGCCCTCCCACACCCATCATACGCCGCCCTAATCTTGATGCGCCTCACCCCCCTCCCGCCGCACTCAGGGACGGGATCCTCATCCGACGGCGCGACGTCACACACCATATCATCGCACCGCAGCCCGAGCTCGCGCTCTTTCTCTTCGACGCGCTGGCGGAGGGATTTGCCTACTGGCTCGGGTGCTGTCCACTTTTTGCGCTCGCGGCGCGGTGGGTGTTGTGGGGGTGCGTGCGGGGCGTGGAATACTGGAGGCGCTCCCTGGGGTACAAAGAATGGAGGAGGCGGGGCGTGCGGGGCGTTGAATGCGGGTGGCGGGCCTGCGGGTTGGGGAGCAGCTACGTTGAGGGGTGGTGGGCCGAATTGGGGGAGGACAAACATTGGCAGGCGAAAGACGGGTGGTCCGGGTAGTGCGGCTCCGATTGGCGGAACGATTATGTGGGCTGTGGCTAGTTGTGGCTGTGGCTCGGGTTGTGGGTGAGGCTGCGGCTGCGGTTGCGGCTGTTGCTGTTGCTGGGGATGCGTGGGTGATTGCTGTTGGGGCTGGGGTTGAGCTTCTGGCTGGGGTTCGGGCTGGTGTTGATTCGGTTCTGTGGCGGGATCCGGTTGCCCATGTGCGAAAGGCAATGTCCTAAGGAACGTACTCAGGAACGCATTCAGACGTGCGACTTCAGCGGGGTTGGCGCGCTGAGGTTGCTCAGGATGCGGGGTCCCGGGCGCTTGCTCGTCTACCGCGGGCTCATTTTCGGGAGGAACGTCGTGTGTAGGCGGTGGAGGCGGGGGGCGTGGCATCCATGTTAGTGACTCGGGGTCGATGTCGAATCTGCAGGTGGGGCACGTAGTGTTGCGCGAGAACCAGGGGAGCAGACACTCTGCGTGATAAACATGTGCGCACGGGAGGGCAACGATGCGGCCGCGGAATTCGTCTTCGTCATTGTGCTCGTGCTCTTCGTGGTGCGCGCTTTCTGTAGCATCTTTTGCTTTATCATCCTTCTCTTTGGCTGTGTCCCATTCGCCAGGTTCGACTTCGTCAAGAAGCGGTCCCCAACACACCGCGCAGCCCGCGGTATCTTCACTGCCCTGGCCGCCGGGAACGCCACCCGCGCGCTCCAGGCGACGCACGAGGCCTTGTGGTACGACCTCCATACCTCTAAGAAGCACTTTGGCGCGCTCAGGGTCAGGTTCACGCTCTTTTTGCATGTTGCCTAGGAAGAACGACTCGAAGCCTGCGAGTAGGTCTGCGCCGATGTTGAGTGTGAAAGTGGCCGTGCCGGGCGGAGGCGGGGGCGGGGTGCCTGAGATGTTGAATGTGAAGAGATCGATGATACCGGCTGGCGTGTGGGCGTGGAAATGGGCGTGAGGACGGGGAAGGGGTCGAATGGGTCGAGCAGATGCAGGTGGATCGTCGCTAGGCGTTGGTTCTAGCGGTGGCACCCCGTCGTCGCTGCTGCCGCTGGGGTTTGTCGAGTCCGTAGTCGGAAGATCAGGTAGGGGTGGATCGTCTGCGGAAGGCATCTCAACGTCGTTGTTCTGGGGCTGTTCACGCTGCTCCGGTTGTTCTGGCTGATCTGGCTGCTCTGGCTGCTCTGGCTGCTCTGACTGTGGATGCTCTTCCTGCTGGTGCCCACGCATCATTCTGTTCATAAGATCCTGCATCGTCGCAAGTAAGGCAGGGCCCCCGTTGCCAGTGAAGACATATGTTTCCGTCTGGTAGATATCGTGGCCGTCAGCGTTGTCCATGGGTTGGTCGTCGTGATGGTCCATGAGAGAGAAAGGAGACGCGCTGACTGAGTGGTGACTGAGACGGTTAAGTGGCGCCCTGCACCCTCGAGAACTTTCGAGTAAACGTAATGTGTGGGTCCTTGCGGGCGTGTCACGGTCACACTCGGTCTTGCCACCCTAGAAGAACCAGGGACGAGACAGACATGGTCATATTGGACCACGTTCCGGGACTGGCCCAGAGTGTTCCATACCCCGGAAGAAGAGCACAACTTCGCCACTAGACTCACTAAAGCACTTTTTGTTTCCTACTTGAACATACACAATTTGTTTGCTTGCAGATCACGATCATCACACATTGTCGACAACAGCATGGTCAGTGATCTTTCTGGTGGACCTGTGCTTTCTCTTGCTTACCCGTTTTACTTATTTAAGACCATAAGGATGCATCAAAATAAAAAAAAGATTCACTAGATGTCCAACTCACCCGCACATATTTCCTATTTTATAGATCTTCCGAATCTTCCGAATAATCCGAATAATCCGTGCCCTTACGACGTCGAGCAGAGAAGGGTATACCGATATAATAACTTTGATGTAATGGCCAGATCGCGTGCTTTCTCAAGTCAGGAGCCCTAGTCTGCTTATACCAACGATGTGAAGGCTTGTGTAGATATATACAATGCACCTAGGTGGTTAAATGTCGCTCCTGCTATAATTTCTGAGCATACACAGAAATCCGGCTTTCTTGGGGATTTACCCAATAGTTTCGCGGCTTGTAGCCTTGATATGAGCCTAGTTCCTTGATATTTCCGGTGAACTTGGGCTTTCTTTTCTCATGAGGAGTGCTTTGTTCAACCCGATGCTTGCGCTCCCGACCGTACTATACTCGATTGATGGTAATGGCAGTCATGGCAGGAATAATAATAGTGGATGTAGATTTTTAGTGAAGTTGAAGTTTGGAAGACTAAATATGCTTGCCTTGAAGGAGATACCTATACTATTAGACAGAGACTTGGCTGCTCAGGTCCGTTGTAAGCATGCTAAGAAGTGTGCCGAGCGGAATTTGAAAGACTAGTGGTTTTCCCTGCCAGTGGATTGTTTTGTGGAGAATAAGGAACAATGCGCGAAGCTTTTGAGCTACTTAAACCTATTCCACTTTTTCTCACACAAACCTATATCCCTCCCGCCCAATGCGTCAATCATCACACTCGGAGTCGAGCTCTTCACCAACAGATGCATTCATCACCACAATCAGTCAAAAACGAATGGGAGAAACCGCTGGGCTTGACGACAGCTCTGAAAATCCTAGCAAGCGTCCCCGTATCCACGACGTACTTCGTTCACCTAGTACTGTCACGGCTACGCGTTTGTTTCCCGATAAGACCTACTATTTCCCGGACGGAGACCTTACTCTATACGCCAGAGACATCATCTTTAAGGTATGGCTCATGTTCGGTCGTGGAATGTAAAAATGCCTATCCTGCCTTAGGTCCACTCTGTTATTCTGGCACAAGATGGCTCATGCTTCCAGTCACGCTTGAAGCGCCGCAACGAAGAAGGAGGCGATCAGATCCCCATGGAATACATGCTTTCTGATGAGTCGCCTCGTCAGTTTCGACAGCTTCTTTGGGATTTATACGCACCGTAAGATCCCCCCCCCCTTTCTTAAGATATTATATCTGATTATGAGGGACAGAGCGTTTGAAACCACGCCAGCAACGCAACCTCACAATCTAAAGCTTGACAAGATGCTCGACATCTCACACGCCTCCCACAAATATGGGTTTCCGTCGATGGTGACCTGGGCCTTGAATGCGGTCTACGATTTCTTTTTGCATATGCCCTTAGATGGCAGTGACTTCTTGGACACAGGTACACCTCGTCTGGAGCGTGTTATTATACATGCAAACAGACACGGTCATACGGAATTGCTCGCGTTGATTAGCAGGCAGTGGATGTCACTGGTGTTGGCTGGGACAGTTTGCCTCAAGGATGGTCTGGACCTCGCCGAGCGATGCTCGCTGCGCAGTCTGCGCGGCCTCATCTACTACCACACCTTGATCAAAGGTCGCGAGTTCTGGAGTGCAGAAGCCTCTCTCTCCTTCCAGAGGCGCACAAACCTCCTATCTGGATTCGAACGACTTGTGGTCCAATGGGATGCCATAAAGACCTCGCTGCTGGCTTCGGATTCTGATTCTTCGTCATGCGAGCAGTGTCCAAATACAAATGGTCTGCCGCTCTGGGCGCGAGTCCTCCCGGCAGCTGACCAGTGTGGAACAACTGATATTCTTGGAAAGTTGGATGCGATCATAGTGGCTCTAGGTTGCTTGCGAGCTGAAGACCCTCCTCTCCGGTGTTGCGATTGCATAAACCGTGCTCAAACTGACATTCTTCACCGTGTTACGGTTCTCGAAGATAACTTATCGAATTTATTCGCAAATTAAAGGTTGTTAAAAGTCACCCATCCCAATGGCTTCATTTTTTTGTATATAAGGCCTCATAAATTCGGAAGACTTTGTGCCTTTTTAGACATAAATTGGGGGTAAACGTAATCATTGGTTCCCTGGTTCCCTTTCGAGCCCACAACGTCGAGGTTATGTAAAGGATATAGGCGAAGAGTCAACAGGAGGATAACATTTATTATTCGCCTCTATTCAAGCTCTCTTCGCTCGCTGTCGGCCCAATTCCAAGGCTAAACAGGCTACTATGATCTTTACAATGCCATTTTCAAGATCTAACGACCTCCGACCTGAAGCTCACACATCTCGCACCACGCTTTGCTCGCTCCGTTTCAAATTCGCTCTTAAATAACCAGGTTCACTTTAAATTGACACTGGGAACATATCCCCTTCTGCCATTCTCATATTCAACTCTCCTGCTGCCAGCCGATGTACCAACAAAGGTAGGGCAAAGTCCTCAAATAACGTGAAATACCGACGGTGTATCTATATTATCTAGGTCTGTCCCACTACTCCATTCTCTCCATTCCTTCTCCTCTTCTTGGCTCGCGGCTCTTGCAGGTTTCCACACGGTGTATGCATCATCGCCCAGCATAATACACGCCGGCAATTTCTTTCCTTTTGCCAGACCTGTGCCAGTCAGGAGGTCCACGATACGTTCAGCGCCCTTGTGTGGGTCCCCTCGCTGCTTGTAATGAGGGCCGAGTAGCTGGCGTGTTGGTGCCGAGATCTTGTCATACGCAGGAATCCGTACAGCGGCCCAGGCGATCTCCTAGTGGCAGTGTTAATAGACAACACTTGGAAGTGTGAAAGCAGACCCGTACAAAAAAAACATCAGTACGAAATTCACCAATCTCGATACACGTCGCTTGGATATTGAACGGTGAGACCTCGGCAGCCAATGTGCGTGTGAGAGCTTTCATTCACAAAAATCAGCTTCAAGCAGCTTGGAAACACGGGAAGGTGGAAGTGGAATTTCATACCGGAGAGGGCAGATTTTGAGGCGAGATACGGGCCACAAGCTGCATTTGAGATGAGCATCTTTTCCGGGATTAAATAAAAACCAAAACTTTCCTGGAATAGTTGTCCCTGCGGCAGCAGAGCCAATCATGGCTATCATACCGGCTTTGCGCTCTCGCATTTGAGGGAGGAACGCACGAGCGATGTTTACTGTTCAAGAGTCGCGTCAATGCGCCGCGAGAACCCGAGAAAAACTTTAGGAAGTACGAACAAGGTCCAAAAACTAACGTTTCAAATTGCTTCAGGGTCTCCTCTGGACTGTAATCCAATTAACATCACTCATTGCTTCTCTCCCAGCTCCTGTGGAGTAATTTGAGACCCCCTCACCTAAATTCCTCGAGCGCTCCGGGTTGCACATACCCAGCATTGTTACAAATTATATCGACACGGCCATGTATGGCGGTCGCCGTCTTGGCAAAGGCGTGGATTTCCTCCATGGGCGCAGTCACATCAAGAGAGAGTGTGTCAGCACCTTTGGCGATGAGCCCTGCCAGACGGGTTTGTGGGTCTCCTCTGCATGTTGCTATCACTTTATCACCCCGTGCGAGTGCACCTAAAGAAACATTATAAACGCAAGTATGAACTGCTAGTGATGAATTAACGAGATAGCGTACTCAAGCAGATCTCCTTTCCTAGGCCAGTGGCGCAACCAGTTATGAGCCATACACGAGCCATGGGTAGATAGCTGAAACTTGACGCACCCCTTCGTGATATCGTTATGAGCACCGACTGACACTGTTCATATCATAAGGGGATGGCGATTGGACAGGCATGTGTCATCATTACGCGATTTAGACGAGAAGTACTCGCCTGTGGGAACTGCCCTATTTATAATGGGTATTGAAATGGAGTGTTGCCACGTGCAATGTCAGGCAATGGGACGAAACACCCCGTTGCTCCTCGTAGTGTGGGTTGCTCATTCATTGGTACCCCGAAATGTGGCGAGCCTTCAGACCCACAATCTGCAAATTGCAACTCAACTCGAAGGAACACTCTTTGATTAGCATTACATCACCGTGAAGTTTGAGGCAAACGCTGACCGCTGAACGCAATTCACCCCATACTAATAATTGTCAAACGACCATTATCATTGAAAGAGTTAATAATACCGTAACCACAATTTGGGTATTAGTAACGAGAAGGATTTCACGTCAAACTGCTTTGAATGGTCATATCAATCACCAGGTGATTAGTCTACCACTTCAGCTTCGCTTTCTTCGCTGTCTTCTTCTCTCCGCTGTGTACGACGAACAACATTGGCGGCACGTTTGGCTAGATCTTCATTGGTTTCCAAATCGTTCAAGGTCAAAGACTGTAGAGAAAGCAGTCTATCAGTTATGTTCTAATAAAAGTCGGATAAGAGTAGTAGACGCACTTGATTACAGCTCGTTGCTGGACATTTATTTCTACCACGCCCAGTATTTATATACTCACGAATCGCATCGCCATCGTAAGAATGGCCGCATAATTTCCTGATTTCAAGAATTAACGTGGAGAAAGACATCAAATGATAAAGTGACTTACGACGTCAGTGGATTGGTGAGTGGCCGTAGTGTGATGGGACATTTGTAGTCCTGTGTCATACCGCCAACTTCGATGTCAGAGTCACCATCGGAATCATCACCGTCCTCTAAGGAGCATGTTACGAGGATATTACAAATAAAAATTCTGATAAATACCTCTGGAAATTAAATCTCTCATTGGAGGTCTAGCATCGTCGTGATTAACCTCCCACACCCTGTCGCGGAAATGTAAATATGTTTCATGATCGGCGTATTTTTGGCGCGTGGTGCGACGCTGATAGTTTGCGATGGCTTCGTCAACCTTCGCGGTATAGCGGTCCTCAAGTTCTCCCTGTCATCCATTGTTAATAAATACTGAGGGGATAGAAACGGATGCAGTACCAGGATTTCACCATTATGAATACTTTGTTTGAGCTTATCCAGACTTTTTTGGTGTGCCTTTAGCTCTTGTTGAGCGTCTACCAATTGGCGCATGACGGTATCGAGTTTAATTGCTCCCTTGAAAAGTGTGATATTAGCTACATTTTGGTAGTGATAAGGTGGTGCAGATGAACCTCTTGGCCTTCTTCAGTATTCCCTGATACCTCTTCCACAGCGACGGCAGTATCTTCAACAAGTACAAAGCCAGCATTTTCCAACTCATTGAGAACAATCTGTAAGTCAGAAATAATACCATCGACGGTCTGTGCGCATTCCTGGGGGATGGGCCGCGCAGTGGCAAGAAATTCTTCTCGGTCAAAAGGTCGGCCCTCCGCGCCATCTTCGGCGTCACCTCTCTCATCGGACGGGTCGCGTCGCGTACGAGATTTTTTGCTTTTCTCAGACTTTACTGTGGTAGTTTCTCGACCAGATTTTCCGCTGCTCTTCTTGGAACGACGGCTTGGCTTTTTGTCTATGACCTCTTCTTCGGCTACGTCCATGGGCATATCCACGTCTTGTACCGAATCTTGTTGACTCGGAACAATTTCTTGATCATCGACTTCAATATCATCTTCTACAACTTGCGCAACGCGAGTAGAGCGACGAGGCATGACGGTTGTGGACGCGTTCAAAGGAACAAAATGACGGCGCTTATTTGTCAGCCACGCCCATCTACCATGTTCGCCTCCCTACGCAGCCTTTTTACCTTTTCTCCTCTTCGGTCGTTTCACACAACGCCACAGGCATTGCGCACAATTAACCAGTCGATGCGCATTCCGTCCAGGGCACGCCGAAAACTCAAACCCACGAAATCTAAATCACCCGCTCTGCAGGAAAACTATCAACGCAAAGGCGTTTGCTCGTCTATATTCACAACTCCACCCAAAAAGCCCAACTCTGGAAATCGAAAAGTTGCAAGGGTTAAGCTAACCAACGGCCGAACTATTATGGCCTACATACAAGGCGAAGGTCATAACTTGCAGGACCATAGCGTTGTACTTGTGCGGGGAGGGCGTGTGCAGGATTTGCCGGGTGTGCGGTAGGTCCATTCGCCCCTTGCAATGTGTAGTACTAATTCTCATATCATTAAGGTATAAGATTATAAGAGGAGCGTTGGATTTAGGACCTGTTGTTAACAGAATGACGCGAAGGAGTAAATACGGAGGTAAGTTCGGTCTATTGCATCACTTCTGACTCATTCATACAGCTGTTACTATTTAGCCAAAAAACCTAAATCACCATAGACGGCATTTTGTATTCTATTCACACTGTTCTTTTACAACGTTTAATCGCATGTTCCATGGATACTAATGAAGGGAATTTACCTGAACCAATAGGTCTAGGATGATAAGTTTGCAATGTTCATACTCTTTTGTCAACGAACGACTGGGAGAAGTGCACGACTACAAGTCATAAAAGTGTGGAAGCTCATTGTTTTTGTTTATGATACTACTAACTCTTGATCTCGTAGGACGCAAAGAATGCTACAGATCAATCGTCACTGTCAACGCGCTTTTGCACCTTATATTTCAACTAGACACTGCTCAACAGGAATAAGCGCTTACCTATATCTTTATTTCCTTTTGTATTTGCAAAGGAATGACATCGCTTTCGAGCCCAGGGGCGGGCATATATTACGACCGGGCCTGCAATTTAAAGATCGCTGTTCTGTTTGCTATTGGTTTACTACAAGGTAGAAAGCTCCACCACACCCCTTCCCTCCCTCAGGCTTCCTTGCCTCATCACCACCCTGCGTCGGACAGCTAGCCCCGTACTATTGAGTGTCGAGTGTCGATCCACAACGAAGAGGGCACTCGGAATAACTTTTAATTACAAGTCGTCTGAATACCATGTAGAGTCCCAACCCCCTTTCTGCGGGATGGTAAGCCTTCAAGTTCCCTTCACTAAATTTGTGATATACTGTAGGCGCATGAAGCACCAAGTCCTCAAAAATTGTACCTATTTTCACATGTGTGTACGTGCCACATTTCCGAGTTCGTATACGAAACACCGATATCCCCGATGCGTGCTGATTCTGGTTACTTGGGGAGTTGCCCCGTTAGTTTTTAACCAAGCTTTTACGGCCCCAGAGTGAGCAGTGGGTTCTACTCAACAGGGAAGGGGAGAATCAGATCACTGACGGTTCCAAAGCAGTGCGGGGCCCCATTGGCCACGTAGTCCAATGGAATTTGTACCCTGCATTTCGGATTATGAAGACGGGTGAGGGGAAAATAATGGGAGATTTGACCCTTCTGCCCTGGAGACTATTTGGACGTTGCGATTCAGAACGAATATTGAAAGCCTCTGGCCGTGGCAATTCACGAGCTAGTGAGCTCTTCGTAAATCCCAAGATGTTGAGGCCAATCACGGTATGTATTAATTGTGAAAGAGTTCAAGTAACCTCAATTGCAACGTCGATGTCAGTTTGACGCTGCCTGGGATGACCGCGCTATCATAATTGATACGATTTTCATTTGTTTTATAGCCTTTCGGTTTGCGATCAACTGGTTCATTTATAGAGCGCATCTAAGGACAAGTACGACATCATTATGAATTAGAAGCAAATGTTCAAGTATACGGTACCTACAGTGACCATCAACAAAACCAGAACTAGATCTCGTTGTAAAGGTTTACTAGGGCTATCACACGCGTCAAGACCTCAAATATTGCGCTTAACCTTGTCGACTCATACATTAGCTTATATAAATTACTACCCTTCGCAAATATTGGACAACCCGTCAGATACCCGCAGTGCTGGCAGTACCCTGGTCAGACGGTCGCCGTTCTGATACCTCTGGCAGGATTGGTATAGTTATAATAAAGTGTCAATGGCAATGTATACTTTCAAGCCTTTGTATGAATATCGGGGATAACAAGGGGTAGAGAGCCTGATAATAGAGGTAGACGTTAGATAAATGAAAAGTAAGGAACAAAAACGACAAGTGAATAGTCTCAGCAAGAGAAAAGGTGTCGTCAAGCGACGCCATATGGGACGACGTTGGGCTCATTAAATCATTAGTTATAAGAATCATTGAGGGAGAGCAAAAAAGAAAAAGGATTGAGCTTACCAATGTACAACATGATCAACCTAACACGTCTCTCATTCATCACAATGACATTTAGAGATAGCAGATAAAATGTCCCAGTGCAAAGTCGACATGCCGTGTCCTCAGAGCGTCGAGCACGACATTTCCTAGGCCTGGGAAAACAACCATCTATCTCGAGGTCATCATAGACTCTGTAGAGTCAATGGCACTGACTCGACGGTGGAATAGTTGTTTTCGTCGGTCAGCGTGGCAAGTCCTCTGATGAAAATCCGTGGGAACTGAATCGCTCGGGCTATATAGCTTGCATTATGAGCTCCGTTTGAAATATTCTACACGCCGATTACCAGGTTTGAAGTTCCTACAATTGCAACCTGCATATATAATCCGTCACTGCCAGTCTTTCAAACCCTCCTAGAGGCTAGAATAGATGTGGTGGCTGTGAGAGTTCGTGCCCAAGCTTATAATTTACCCCCGGCAGAAGAATAGGTAGTAAGGCTATATCCCAAGATGAGCAGTTGGCAGTATGTACTGTATAATACTTGGGTCCAACCATCCGAACACTCCATCGATCCTTCGATATTCGAAAACTACGGTTACTATCCACCCCGTCTGAAGAGGGGGAAGCAGGAGTTCTTGTCAGTAATAAATAATGCAGCAGTGAGGCGTCTACTTTACATTCGATACGCTAACTTGAAAGATGTTTGAACATGCTTTTGTCGTACATGGTTGAGTCGATTCCTGTCAGGTCGAAGTCCTTGGGGATATTGTGCCACATTTCTAGGCTTTTGTTCTGGATTATGCTCATAAACCAGTCAATGCATCGACTGCATGGTGGGTTGTCGAGCGAGGTGAAGACATCGCGTTCCACGTCGTCTATAATTTTCAAAGGCGAATATCCCTTAGTCAACTGTTCTTGAAGTCTTCCACGCAATGTAGAAACGAGCCCATCGCAGTAGACCACACCATCACCAGCCAGAGCCCCCTTTTGTCTAAGACAGGCCTCACAATTATTACGGTGTTTGAAAATCGTGAGAGGTGTGTCGCGGGAGTCTCGACCTCCACATCCAGGGTGAATCGTTTGTAGTCCATGTAACGAGCGACATCAACCTTTCGCGGGAACGTTCGCGCCCTATGTAAAGCCTAAGAAGATCCTCCGAGCTCAATTCTTGACAGGCTTTTCGTTCCGCTTCAGTCCAATCTATGGGGCGAGTCGCGGCCAATTCGAAGAACGCAGAGGGAAGAAGCGACGAAATCCCGCATTTCTGAGCAGTCTTGATGAGTTTTATCGATTCGTGTACTCTAAATCTCGGGGTACCCAGAAGTTGCTGTCGAACGACGTAATCGGAGCGATTAAGAGGCCAGTCTTCCTGGAGTCGTCGCACAATCCCATTTTGGAGGCCTTCCATCGCATATTTATCTGAGAGCCGTAAGATGCTCAGCGAAACGTCCAGGGTAAGTTTATTTCCATGTAACATCCCTCTACAGACGAGGGGCTGCAGCTCTTGAAGCCAACACAACTCTGAAACACTCACAGCCCATCATACAATGCATCCAATAACGCCCTCAAATCATAGACTGTATCGTCCACGTGAACGACAGGACATTCTGTGATTTCTGCATCCCTCGCGGGCTGAGGAATAGTAAGCATGGATTCGAACGCAGACCCTTTCACTTGGAGGACGTGACGATGAACGCGAAAGTGGTGCTCGAATTTTCCATCCTTGACACTGAGTATCATGTCACCGTTATCATACCAGCGCGTCCCTTGCATGATTTGAGTACCGTCAGCCATATTTCCAAGAGAGAACAGGTGAACGACAGTACCTAATCCAATCTAAGCTCCGCTTAAAGGCTTGCGCCGAACCTAACCGCCACTAATATGCAGTCAGCGCGTCCACAGACGTGAACGCAACCTATTGTAGACGACCCAAACCTTGGAACAAGAAGCTGCGCAGTGAGTTTGAGGATGTCCCGCAAAATTCTGCCGACGCGAATGAACCATGGGACACGGCTATCCACCGCCTGTTCCTGGACAACGAGGGATTCCAGGTTGCGCCCCAGTACACCAGGCAGAACTATCGAGGGGAGCTGGAATGGTCATTCTTTTACCTGATCAAAAAAGAGAGCCTTCCGGTCTGCGTCCTCGAGATTAAACCGTACCGTGATCTCGGGCGACGTCAGGCGCGGATTGAAGCGTATAGCCAAGTCGAGGGCCACCTTCTAAATCTTCTGGAAGATAAACATCCCATTCCCACTCTCTACGGTGTCTCCATTATTGGAGAACGCTTTCTTATCATGACCATGGATACCACCACCGGCGTCGTCACCCCAACCCTCAACTCCGGGAGTTCTTTGCCAATCTCAAAGGTTGCGCCGCCTGAGTATTGGCGTAATCAAGTGCTCAAACGATCCGGTTTCCGTCGGTTGCATGAAATGGTCACTAACATTAAGTTGATGGTTGCGCACTTCCCACCGCGAGTTATGGACATTACCTATGTGTCTGACGAATCAGGGGAATCGGACTCTTCATTGTTGAAGGACAACTCGGAAGGGACTGATGAATAATAGGTAAATTCGTTTTCGGCCTGCTCCTGGTATGGCTCACTTAGCACCATTCGGCTCAGGCCCGCCGCCACTCTCGTCTTTCTGGAACGCTTCCACGTACATACTGTAAAAGTACAAGCACTATTCAATCACGAACCCAGAGTATTTCTGCATGGTTTGTCAACACTATGCGCGACATGCATCTTCTTTCTTGCTTCATCCCTCCTGGTCCGTTTGTCACACTTCCTTTTCCGACCTTTGCTGTGACCGATCGTGAATTGACCTTAGGCATCAGCCACAACGGCGAGTTATTCTATTTAATTTGGATTGAATTTTCGTTTGGATTGTAAACGCAACACTGTCACGTAATACGACTACTTAGATGAACCAAACAAACACGAAAATGTCGACAAACGTAATATAAAAAAAGTCTGGGGGAAATATTTTTTCTTAGTTGGTTGTATCAAAAGTGACATGATTAAAATAAAACGTTCCCTAACACATGTGACCGATGTAAGCCCGCCAACAAGAAAGCGAACTTATATACATACAGGCATGGCACCTCCCTCCTGTAGAGAGATCGTACGAGGTCCGTAATAGCATAAGGATCCATAAATGGAGTGGTATAGGAAAAGAGGTAATAATCGGGTATTTATTTATCCTTCCGTCCCGTGAAAAACACGGTCGAAAGCTTTCATTCCTCTTCTTCGTCCTCGTCCTCCTCTTGAATGGGATGTTGGAAAGCAGGTTCAGCGCGAGCAGGAAGCTGTCGTCGGGTACCCCTGCTCTCCGGTTGATTGTGTTCCACAGGAGGTAAACCGACGGTTCCGGCCACAGGAGAATGCGAGGCTTTCTGTCTACCACCCGTGTTTCGGTTGTTGTTGCGCTTTGATGATGGTGGGGCTGGACGCGCAGAGCTCCGTGGAGGCGGTGCAAGGATCAAAGGCTCGCACTTGTGATACGACTCTATAGCGGATGTCAGTGTTTGAGTCGTCGGATTTGGAGTTGGAGTTGGGTTTGGAGTCGGTGGTTGTCCCACACCGCCAGCAAAAGGAACGTCGTCCTCCAGGTCTTCCCAGTCATCTTCATCACCAAGGCTGAGCGATTGGCGCCCAGAGAAGACGTCACGGACGCTGGTTCGAGGATCATCTGTAAATAGGACCTCAAACGGTGCTTCTGTCGACCGTGACTTCCAGCCTGGTGGTTCGACTCCCCAAGCTTTCTTCCAACTTGTTCTGCTCAGAGATGGCTGACGGAACGGAGTTTGTTTCTTATGAGCAACAAGGACTGTGGTACTGTACGGAGCACGTCGTGGGGTGTCTTCACTGCCTTGCCGTGATGGTGATCGAAAGGGGGATCCGGTGCGAGCAGAGGCCTCAGCCTCACTAGCCTCGTGATACGAACCTGGTCGGGATGAGGGCGCGGAGCGATGGGAGGATGCCACGGAGTTCGAGCGAACATGTGGATGCACCGTTTTCACCTGCCTCACTACACGCGTAGACGATCCAGACCCCCCTCTGCGGTGATAGCGCTGCAGGGGGGAGTCGGTTCGACGCAGGCTTCGCTGTCCTGATCCTGTAGAACTCTCCGACGGAGAGTGCGATCGTTTACGGACTGGCGGCAAACCAGGTGTAGTCACTTTGAAACTACGGACAGACGAAGGTCGCGAAGGGAAGTCGCCACGCTCCGAGTTGGGCGTTCGAGCGCCAAACGAGCGGCGTCTGGGGTTGAATGGATCCTCTGCGATTTGGAAATCCAATGCAACCTTTTGCACAGAAGTAATGGACGATCGTCGAGAGTTCACGCTGCTGGACCTCCGGGAAGATGCCGAAGGCCGTTTTTGATGCCCCCCACGCCGTACGGATGCAGAGCCACTGCCACTACGCCGTTTGGTAGCGCGTCCACCGCGCATGGTCCCTGCAGAAGTTGGCGTAGTGACAGTGTGATTGAGATTGTGCGAATGAGGATGAGAATGAATGTTTGCAGCAGCTTTGCGCTTTCCTTTACGGTCTTCGTGGAACCACATGCGGAAGGTGTGCAAGATACTAGCTCGCGCGCGTCCCTGTTGTTTACCACTTGCAGACCCAATAGAATTCGATGGATGGAACGCAGATGTTTCTCCCGGTGAGTTAGCGGGTGTGGGTGCCACGTGAGAGGATGTAGACGCGAGAGGGGCCATCACCCAAGGGGATGTGCCAGAAGGTAAACCTGATAGTGACGAAGGTTCGATTTCGGGCGTAGTAGGCAGTCCATCTTTAGCGGGCTTGATAGGTGGAGACTTGGTCAACTTATGTGGAGCTGACGCTCCCGAAGAACGTGTTTCCTCCCCACTGGTCGTACGTTTCTCTTTCTCTTCTTTTTCCTTGGCTTTCTGTTCCTTCTCCCTGTCATGTTCTTCCCTACGAACCTTCTCGTCCGACTTCTTGCGGACAAGTCCCGCCGCCTCGAGGGCAGTGGTGGCGCGTTGCATGATGCTGACACTCGCCGAGCGTGGTTTGGTTCCACGTCCCTTGCTGCCTTGGCTACCGGGAGAGCTAAAGCTGGAGCGTTGATGGAGTTCCGTCCCAGATTGAGAGGGTGATGTCGAGAGGTGTACCGGGGATGTGACACGGGGAGGCGTTGCTGGTGCACCAGTGTCGGGAACAGTAGGCGTTGGTGGTACAACCCCCAAATCAGGTGTAGTAATCTGTGCCGTGGGCGAGGAGTCTTCAAGCATCAGAGGTGATTTCTGTGCTACCACATCTAACCCAGATCCAGAAGACTCGGATCGCACTAGAGATACCCTTGTACCAGGTGTCGTGAGCGATTCATCCTTCTTATCCTCGACCGTCCTCGAGGCCTCCTCCAAGGCCCGTCGCTCAGCTTTTTTACGCATCATCCACCACAGGGCACCCGAACTATCACACGCATCCGTTAGTACAGAGTGAACCATCTGGCCAGTATCAAATCCCAGTGCGCTTAAACTATTGAGAAGCTGGCGCTCGAGTGGAGTCGAGAACACAATCGGCGCCGGCGTCGACAGGGTAGATATAAAGTCCTGCGGCGGCTGTTCTTTTGGGTGTGTAGGTGAGGTTGGAGAAGAAGGAGTGGATAAAGTTGACGAAACTGAGCGGCGTTTTGTCCGAGCGGGCGTGCGTGTGGGGTGAGTAGGTGGTGCTTTCACGCCGTTATATGCTGAGGGCGCTGACGATAGTGTTGGCACGTCTGTCACTGGAGATAGCTCTTTAAACGGCGTGACCTCTTCTCCTAAGTCAGTGCTTGGAGCTGTACCCGTTTTAATCGGCGTGGAAAGATTAGGCATGTTGTTCATGTCCGTTCCAGGCTTCTTGATTGTACTCTGGCTCAGATTAAGGTGTAAAAGTGTGAGATCCTCCTCGTGGGCACAAGCTTCGTCCGGTGTCGTCGGTGCTGACTGCGAGAATTCCGATGCCGCGGAGTGGAAGCTAGTATACGTCGATGATGAGGCTTCGGAAGACATAGATGCGTGATTTATTTCAATAGGTGGAATATCCTCCACAGCAGGCGAGTCGGTGAGGGAGAAGGCGATGAACGGAGGGGGGTTTTGCTGTGGGCGAGAAAACCAGGAATGTCCGAGTATTTGTCGAATCGTGAGTCGCTTCGGGGGCTCTCGTTGCAGGATATTTCTTATTAGGTCTCGAGCATCTGTAATCACATGTCAGCGGAGCCCAGAGGAACTTGGGGTGTGTGTGCATTACCTGGCGACAGCCATTCTGGATCTTCATACTCTGCACGTATAATCTGTTCTTTTTGAATAGCTTCGTTATCATGATCGAAGGGTAAAGCTCCCGTCAATAGTGTGTATAAAATAACGCCAAGCGACCATACATCGACCTCTGTAGACCTTCTTAGTATGTAGCGCCGACTCGGAGATCTGAAGTAAAACGCACCTTGGCCGAGATACTTCTGGCAGAGGAGCATCTCTGGAGGAGCGTAGCTTTAAAAAGCGTCAGATACTACACGAATACGAGCTTAAACTCTCACACACCCCGTGGTCCCACACCATGTCTCCAGAAAGCTCCCGCGCTCGTATTCACGAGTGAACCCAAAATCGCTGAGTTTAACCCGACATCTCTCATCCAACAAAACATTTTCTAGTTTGAGGTCGCGATGGACCACTCCTTTGTCATGTGTGTAGCCCACGGCAAGACATAATTGGCCGAAAATGATACGAGTCTCTTCTTCGGACAAACGACCTTTTTCAACGAGATAGTCGTATAATTCACCGCCAGAACAGAGTTCCGTTACGAGCCAGATGTAGTTTTCGGTGGCGATAATCTCGTACAGTTGTGTGACATGTGGATGGTGCAAGCGACGATGGTGGTGGATCTCACGCGTTAATTGAGCAGACATCGCTTTCGGGATCTGTTTGATAGCAACGCGGGTTGATGTGAGACGGTGGGTCCCCATACGAACGGTGCCAAATGATCCTGTACGTCGAGCTGAGGCTGATTCCAGCGACACGCCGCAGACGGGTGCTCACCCTCGCCGATAACCTTCCCCAATGTGTAATTGCCGACGACCCTAACTTTCTGTGATGACAACTCCTTCCCCAGTTCATTATACGCATTAGCCAACTGGGCCTTTTGGTTTACGGTGAGCGAAGCTGAATGTTTGTGTCCTTGAGCGGCCATTCCTTTATTTCCCAGGACACATAAAAGTACAGTTCTTTGATATGCTAATCACGTTGTTGAACATCGGCAACGATAACGAACTACAGCACTCACGTTAACAGACAAGGTAACGAGCGTAGGTCGAGCTGAGCGGTTCAGAGATGAACTTGTGGGAAAGGGTCCGCGAGCGCCGGCCGCAATTATGCAATTTTCCACGATGACATCCGTCTACGGTCTGGCATCTGCTCTCCAACCGCAGTCACGATGTCAAAGGACACAGACTCACCGTTTCTGGACATCTTTATCGTCGCAAGCTCTTTCTTAGGCGTTGGGATATTACGGCGCCTTTCTTCGCTGGAGGTCCGACTGCTTGATCTATGTTCTTGAGTTCACAATTTGTCAGCGCAGCAGCCTCAACAAGAATGGTCATATATTTTCTGGCAAGCAACTGAATTATTTTGAGCTTGTTTCAAAATTTCTGTTTCTGAGTTCGAGATGGGGGTTTAAATGCATCGACAACAAAACAAAGTTGACGAGACCATTAATCCCGCTCCACAGAATTAACGTTGATCAACGCTTGATTTAGGGATTCGTCGCGAAAGAACATCGCGTCGATCACTGGCAGCAATAATATTGCCGACGAATGGAGATGCGGGCCATCCAAGTCAGGTAAGTAACAAACATTTGTGGAAAACTTATGATGCCCAACATGTATATGCCGAGCGTGGTTCCAGTTATATACAAATATAGGATGCACAGCAGATACCTAGGTGCTGCTTTCTAGCATCCCATCGTCAGTTGAAAAATATTCAACAATCATCAAGCCAAGCACTATGAAAGTCGAACTGAGTACTATGGGCGCTCGTCTCAGTCATCACGCGTTGCAGGGTACTAATTAGGTGGCCGCGCACTATGGGAGGTACCTTCATCAAAAAACACTAGGAAACAGCTGATCCCATCAAATTTTAACTAGAATTTGATGGTCCTGTGGTATTCCCATGGGTGCACTATGGTAGACCATGGTTTCCTCATGAGCTTCCCACAGGTGTGCATGCACCCAACATGCACCTGTCTAAAAATGGCAAGCTCATGAGATGTGAGTGTGTGCCCTGGAGGTGTACTATGTGTGTCCCTTGGTCAAGCCATAAACTCCCCATGTCACTCCATGGAGGGACCATGGGCAGATCATGGGGAGGGTATGACACCCCACAGTCTCCCCATGAGACTTCATGCAATTGTGTGTGACCTTCAATGGTTGCGCATGAGCAGACCATGTTTGACTCATGATCAACCATGGGGAACCCATGTAAACTCCATGGGTTTATCATAAGCATCCTGTGGTTGGCTCATGATCTCCATACAAGAGGGGCACGGTCCAACCATGGGTCCTCTGTAACATTCCCAAGCTCTAAAAATAATATTTATTGTACTATGGGACCTCACACCTTGCTCACGCCAGCCCATGGTATCCCATAGGCTTAGGGCAAGCTTTCATTAGCCTTGATTTGTTGCAGGCACCCATGAACCGTTCACAACCGGCTCACGGTCGTCACAACCTCCAACCGTGAGCTGGTTGGAGCGGTCACACACCATGTCACAAACGTCGCCCACGCCCCACCACCACCGACGTTGCCACACCACCAGCACCCCCACCACCATGTCGCCACCACAGCGCACCCATCGCCACCGCCGCCACCCGCTACCACATCCGCACTTGCAACTGCTGCCACCCGCCACCACACCCGCACTCGCACCCCCACCGCCATCCTCCACCGTGTCCCTGCCCCCACCCACCTCATCCACCGCCATGCCCATCCACCATGCCCATCCGCGCAGCCCCGCCTGCCACCCACCACCACACGCACACCCCACGGCCACCACCCTCTTTGCCACCCACCCCCACACCCACACTTGCACCACCACCGCCATCCCCCGCCGCCACCCATCACATCTGCACGGCCATCCCCATCTGCGCAGCCCCACCGCCATTCACCTCCAGGTGGCCCCCATTGCCACCCACCGCTGCCACCACACCCAGCCGCTGCTACTATCTTATGTCACCACTGCCCCTACCACCACTCCACTGTCGGTTTACTTTTGGAAATAGATCCAAAAGACAGTGGGTAGCGGTGTCGTTGTTGCACGGCTACTTACACTGGTGTTCGGCTCAGTGCGCTTTGCTATCAGCAGCAACAAAGGTAGAACAAAGACGAAGATGATGACGTAATACACTGACATAAGCGTAGACGAGATACAACAGCAATCCCGCCGCCACACCATGCCGCTACTTTACATGTCGCCACCGCCCCTACCACCACACCAATCATGCTGCTGCTGCTGCACCATGCCCCTACCCCGCCGCCATGCTGCCATGGCCCACCATTCACAGTCGTGCACTTACCCCTATAGCCCTGCCACTGCCATACATAGCTGTTTGGCCACCTACTGCATGTTGACTATATGTACATATATTAGAATAATACAATTTACATTGGGTATTTTGGATGCCTTTTCCATAAAGGATTTAGATTTAGAGTGCACTCTAAAGTTGTCCCTGGCAGAGCTTAAATGTGCACTCCTACTGTATGTGCAGGTATTTACGCATAACTGTGTACTCTTACTGTACCTGCAGGTATTTACACATAAGTATGGACTCCTACTGTACCTGTAGGTACTTACGCGTAACTGTGGACTCCTACTGTACCTGTAGGTATTTACATGTAAATGTGTACTCTTACTGTACCTGCAGGTATTTGTGTGTAACTGTGTACTCCTACTGTACCTGCAGATATTTACGCAGAAGTATTGTACCTTACGCGTAAATACCTGCAGGTACAGTAAGAGTACTGTTAGAACCCAAATTCATTCCCTGCTTTTCTGCTTTTCTCCAACATATTCCGATTGGTATTTCCAATATGTTTTCCGATTTACTCCACCTGTTTTACTTATCCCCGTTTCATCTATATTTAGTCGTTTCTTATCAAGATCTACATCTTCGGTCTTATGTCCATATTCTTAGATCCCAGATCTGACTTCTGTTATTCCAATGTTTTTCACATTCCAATCAGCCCTTTTTCCTCTCATTTCCGATATGCCCCCATTTATCATTCTTAGTCACGATTCTATTTCAATATTATCCCCGTACGTCTTATCTCAATTTCCGTATTCGCTCCGACTCTGGAACTCCGTATCACGCACCCTTATCTCTTCATTTCTGATTTCCGGAATTCCACATATTCCTTTAAATATGCTTTTCCTTGTTCAAGCTTGTCTTCAGCTTGTATATCTCATTACCTCGTTATCTCGTCATATCATCATATCTCATTATACTTGATATATCTTGTCAAACCCTATATCATTGTATCTTTTATTTACACTTCATCACTCCAAGTTCTATCCACAATAAAGTCTTTAACCTTCTGACCTTTATTCAGTATTCCGATTATTCCAACTCCGACACCTCCAACAATCCGAAACCCATTCTTTGATTACACTTGCTTTTTTGTAAAGCTAAACCCTTACTCAATATTCATTTCTTGTTAACCCTATCCCTTTTCCACATTGGTTATTCTGATTTCCGAATACCCAAAATCTTCCACTCATCTCCAATAAGTCTCAACATACTATTTGTCACTGACCCTTTCCGAATAGACCCGACAATCGGAACTCACATAATTCCATCTGGGCTTCAGTCTGAAATGCCAGGGCACCAGAAATCCGAGAGAGCGCACCCCATAAGTTGAAGGGAACACCCATATAGATCAGTCTTTGGATCTCCGATTTCTGAGTCATCCGATATTCCACACATTTCCAATTTTCTGATTTCAGTCAAGGAGAGCTCCAACCAAATCCAACTTCCCTGTCCGATCCAGTCCATAACACATATTTACCCATACCCCCGATTCCGTATTTGCTCCGTTTCAGATTTCCACACTTCATATCTTTCCGACTCGGACCGTATCTATTTGTTATATATGACTCGTGCATGTACTTCATTCTGCAGTTCGAATATTGACCCACCTTGACTCGATATCTTCTCACTTCCATCTCTAAGTCTTATCCGACTTTCTGTTCTCCGACTCCTCCGACCTTCTCCGACTCCTCCGACCTTCTCCGACTCCTCCGACCTTCACCGACTCCTCCGACCTTCTCCGATTTCTCCAATATCCCGACCCTCCGAAATACCAGGACATGAAGGATCCAAGGGGGTGCAACCTATAAGTTGAAGCCAACCTCCATATGTTCTGATCCCAAATCCCAAATCCCAAAATCCAACATTAATAGACCCGTGACAACGAACATCCCGGAAACGGACCGATTGATCAAAAACACAATCACAACTGAAATAGTTGAGAGTTCAATCAAAATTGAACAACAACAACCAGAACAGGGAAACGAGGGAACAAAGAACCGATAGGAAAATCAGGAAGTCAACTTGTCGGTAAGTTAACAACGCTGGAACTCGGATCAGCAGGTTCAGACGAAAGGGGGTATAACGTATATTTTTGTTTCGTAACCTTGGGACATACGAGAGGGAGTATCAAAGTTCATAATAGAACTGGTCTGATCATCGGAACGATGTTCACGAAACTTAACGTAACAATGACGTTTCATTATCACAATAAACTTGTGGCCTCATCTTAGAGAATTAACCCAAGAGGCAATTTTATCAGAAACCAACTATAGGGGAACTTGTGATAGTCACCGATCTGATTTGAACTAACACATGGAATGTGGTTGTAAATCAAGACTCAAGTGTCAAAGGTTTTGTCATGGACATCCCTACATACGTATTGACACATGAGAATGACATAGACGTCCATAATACGTATTGACACATGAGAATGACATGGACGTCCATAAATGTACATTTATACATGAGGGATGACAGGGACGTCCATAAATGCACATTGACACATAAGGATGACATGGACCTCCATAAATGCACATTGACACATTGACACATAAGGATGACATGGACCTCCATAAATGTACACATGAGAATGACATGGACATCCATAAATACGTATTCATACATGAGGGTGACATGGACGTCCATAAATACGTATTCATACATGAGGATGACATGTACGTCCATAAATGTTCAACTGTTCGTACTATGAGCTGTCGTGGATGATGTGATGTTTTCTACGAGTGACGTGTGCGCGGATAGTAGTAATCGAAAACGGTCTGGTAGTAGACAACACGATGGAGGTCAGGTGGTCTGTGTAGTAGAGGTGTAAGTAAGGTAGAAGTAGTTAAGATAAAAACTATACGGTAGATCGTAACGGTGGTGGTGTAGGTTACTAAGTAAAGTCTACTGACGGTTCGGTCTGTATGTGCAATCTGGTGCGTAGTTTGAAGGATCAGCTACAAGAGGGGAACTACAAGTAAACAGGTCAGGAGGAGGTGTTCAGCGTGTAACAGCCATGATAGGAGATGTACAGCTTAGAGGACTTCCGGGTATGACTTGTAAGGGGGGGATAGGAGGAATAGCGCAAGTACTAACGTAAACCCCTAAACTGGGACAGAAGGTATGAGGGAAGGTGTAGTAACCGAAACTGGGTTTGATACTTGGTCACTTACCAACCGTAGTATAGCATGAGTCCTTGATGACCCTATAGTTTCTCAAACCAGGTCCTTGTCTCTAAACGATGTCAATACACGGATTCCTGAAGTAGTTCGTCCTGAGCAAAAGTAAGGGAGAGACCTCCTTTAAACATAGGTTCACAACACTAACCAACTTTACAAAGACTCCGGAGTAGTTCAACGTGTACATGGACGTGCATGAGTATGACATGGACCTCTATAAACTGTTCTTTGACACATTAGGATGACCTGGCCGATCCTGAGTAAATGCGTATTCGTACATGAGGATGACGTGGCTCCCATAAATACACTTTGACAGATGAGAGGTTGACATGGATGTACCAGATAACTGTGCATTGATACGTGAGGATGAGATGGACGTCCATAAATAGCGTATTGACACGTGAGGGTGACATGGACGTTCATAAATGGCGTATTGAAACATGAGGATGAATGGTCACGTCCATAAATGCGCATTGACACATAAGGATGACATGGACCTCCATAAAGTACATGACCCACGACATTCCTGTTGTAACATATGTATGAGTGTAGCAAATAAGAAGAGGATAGTAGATAGAATACGTACAAGAGGGGAAGATATGGGTTATGGTTTTAAATGGGAGAAATGTCAAGTAAGTTGACAGCAAGATCAGATTTAAGGTTCAGATGAGGATGAAGATGGACGAGTGAGATGTACCGTCGAAACAAGTGCTAGTGGACGATGTAAACGTTCAACATAGATGCATGACACGAATGCAGTATCATAGTGCACTAGAAGTAACATTGACGATGCAGGAGTATAAGCATGACACATGATGGATAACATCGACGACCATACATCTTCATGTGACTCGACATGAGTGACATTCATCGGTAGACGTTCCTACATGAGGATGATCGGACATCAGAAAACTTATTTAACAGGCTGACATTTGACTGTCACATTCACACATAAGGATGACATGGACCTCCATAAATGCACATTGACCCACGAGTATGACATGGACGTCCATAAATGGACATTAATACATGAGGATGACATGGACGTCCATAAACGCACATTGACACATGAGAATGACATGGACGTACATAAATACGTATTCATACATGAGGATGACATGGACGTCCATAAATGCACATTCATACATGGGGATGACATGGACTTCCATAAATGTACATGACACATGAACAATACTTGATCTAAAGAAGAGCAACCTACAGCCTTAACAGCC
>MU134691.1:50459-75533 GCA_015039355.1 Ramaria rubella
CCCTTGGTTTATTCCCTCAAACGTCTCAGTTGCCTCGAAGCGGTGGCCCCAGTCGGTTGTGCAAGCCGACTGGCCGCGAGGTGAGCGGCCGCTGTAGTTGCAGCGCACGAGCGACAACGACCGCTACTCGACTCATCTATGGAACATGTACACTTAATTTGATATATTATTTTATCCAAATTATAGGAGAACAATTCCTCTTACGGTTAGGTGACGACCTAACCACCACCGTACAGAACGTACAGTAGTGTTGACTACTCCTCCGTACTGGAACTAGGAGGTTTCGGTTAACGACGGTCCTTTTAACATGTACCCCAAAATTCGACTGACATCAACAGATCGATGTTATGACATGGGTACATAAATTAATACATGAGGATGACATTACTCCCCATAAATCCACATTGACACATGAGGATGACATGGACTTCCATAAATGCGTATTGACACATGAGGATGACATGTACGTCCATAAATGCGTATTTACCCATGAGGATGACATGGACTTCCATAAATGCGTATTGACACATGAGGATGACATGGACGTCCATAAGTGTACATTTACACATGAGGATATCATGGACGTCCCTAAATCCACTTTGACACATGAGGCTGACATGTACGTCCATAAATGTACATTAACACATGAGGATAACATGGACGTCCATAAATGTACATTTACACCTGAGGATGACATGGACGTCCATAAATGCACATTGACACATGAGGATGACATGGGTACAATTCCTGGCCTAGCCTGTATCCAGCCCTAACCCTTCCCTGAGAGGAACTGGTTTGAGTCTTCCAACGTTATAAACCTTTACGCGCCTTTATAGCCTACTGAACCTTCAACCTCTAGACTTCGACTAGATATGGTCGTAACCGAAGTTGAATACCCAACGTGGGAGAACCTAAAGATGACGGGACCATAAAGCCTGACTTCGGACCTACCCTAATAAGTTCAAGGCTACCAGTCCAGATAAATCTTCTCTAGTCACTGTTTGTCATTCAGCTCTGAATAACCTCTGCTCACCTTCTAAAACCTACAAACCCCTAACTCTATTAGTTACGCCGTTTCCCCTAACCCCATTGCTATTTACTTATAGTTCATTCTTAAATCGAAATACCTTTTCACTCATATTAGTTTCTCGCCCAAAGCCTTACAGCCTTTACAGTCTCAGTCTTATTAACCCTATAGTTATATTTCTAGTTTCCACATTCCTGAAACTATGTCTATCTTAAACCGTATTACTTCTCATTATTCTCTATATACTATAACCTCCAAACTGATCATATTGTGCAACTTTGCTCAAGATGTTCGACTTCTTCGAAACTTGTTTCTTTTCGTATAAATTCCTTTATACGTCTTAAGGTCTTTAGTCTTTGCTTACGGCGGTGGGTAGTGTAGGCGTGCCGGTAGGGGCAGGTGCGCCGGGGTGGCGGTAAGTGGAGGTCCACCGGGGGTAACGGTGGGTGGCGACGGTGGTGTGGGTCGGTGACGATGACAGAATACAGCGGTGACGGGGATGGTGGTGTGGTCGGTACGGCGGTGACGTGGTACGGGGATGGGACGGCGGTACGACGGTACCGGGGTGGTGGTAAGTGTCAGCACGTGAATGGGGATACCGGGACGGTGACGGTATGTATCGACAAACCGGTGGATGATGTACAACTGATGTACATGTATATAATCTTATTATGTTAAATGTAACCTAGTAAACCTACGGAAAAGGTATTCCCTAAATCTAAATCTCACGTGGGATTTCAAACAGGGACCGTCTCGACTTTACATGAGGATGACATGCACGTCCATAAATGCACATTGACACATGAGGATGGTATGGACATCCATAAATACACATTGACACATGAGAATGACATGGACGTCCATAAATGCGTATTCAAACATGAGGATGACATGGACGTCCATAAATGTACATTTACACATGAGGATGACATGGACGTCCATAAATACGCATTGACACATAAGGATGACATGGACCTCCATAAATGCGTATTGACACATGAGTATGACATGGACATCCATAAATACGCATTGACACATGAGTATGAAATGGGACATCCATAAATGCGCATTGACACATGAGTATGAAATGGACATCCATAAATGCGCATTGACACATGAGTATGACATGGACATCCATAAATGCGCATTGACACATGAGTATGACATGGACATCCATAAATACGCATTCATACATGAGGATGACATGGACGTCCATAAATGCGTATTCAAACATGAGGATGACATGCACGTCCATAAATACGCATTGACATATAAGGATGACATGGGACCTCCATAAATGCGCATTGACACATGAGAGGTACCTTTTGCCCTTGGGACCCGATGCACCGTGGTGAGACCGAAGGACCGTTGTGGTGGCCTCATGAGGGCTCACGTCGCCACGGGGGCGCCTACGGCACGCCCACGACATCTCGAGAGCTCGGGAGTGCCGTGGAGTGCGTGGGTAAACTGTAGGGAGTCCATGGGCAATCCGTGGGCAGCCCTTGAGCAAACCTTGAGCTGCCCGTGAGCTGCCCGTGAACGCCTACGGGCGCCAATGTTATATCCCATTCCAAATGGAGTATACGCATGGGCGTAATCTTTTCCGATGATGATGCGTAGAATGGTAAAGAAATCGACGCGCGTCAAGGTTTTTTAAACCCTGTAAGTACCATCGATATGCATTGGCATTTCGTGACTAGAGTCCTTGCGTTTTGGTTCTTGGTACTTTCTTACGCCCAAGTGGTGCGCGGCGACGTGAACAGCAGTCAAGCATGCACTTCGATTGTCGCTACACTTGGCCAATCCACTGTCCAATCTTCCGGAGTTGAGTACGATGCGGCTGCTCATGGCGCGTGGAACCTTTTCAACACAGATTTTGAGCCGACCTGCATAGTCTTTCCCCGCAATGCCTCGCATGTGCAGACCGCAATGAAGGCCATCTTCGAGGCCGAATCTGATTATGCGGTCCAGGCTGGCGGCCACAGCACTATGAAGGGTTGGAACAAGTCCGTCATCTCGTCAGCGATAATGTTTTGGAGCTGAACGACTTTGCGTCTAGTGTTCAAGATGGTGTTCTCATTGATTTCTCTCATATGAATACGACGTTTTATGACGTTGCAAAAGATACCATTACCCTTGAGCCTGGCGTGCATTGGGATGACGCTGTATCCATCCTTCAAGCCCAGGGTGTAGCACCCGTGGGTGGTCGGCAAGGGTACATAGTCACGCCGTTCTTGAATCGGTCTTAAATCATTAACTTTCCTCTAGTGATGTTGGTATGGGCCTATTGTTGGGCGGAGGCCTCAGTTTCCTATCGCCCGCACACGGTTTTGCGGCTGACTCGTTCAAAGAACTTGACGTAGTATTGGTATCGGGGCAACTAGTCACCGCAACTGTCGATAATCAATACGCCGATCTCTTCCGTGCACTGAAGGGTGGAGCGAATCGGTTTGGGATTGTCACACGCTACGAGGTGTTCCCCGTCCATACCGGCACCAAGAATGACAAGACTTATTTCGGTGGCACGATCATAGTAAGGGACAAGCTACGCTGCAGGGTCTTATGTCTATTCTGACATTCACATTTGGTAGTATCCCGCTTCTTCCATTGAGGCGGTTTTAAACGCTACCGCGCATTATGTTCAAAGCGTGCAGGATCCCAAAGCCGGTCTGTTGTGCTTAAAACAAAACTTCAAGTTTTATACCCATCTGATTTTCTCACGTAGTGCTCTTGACTTCTCTAGTTAATACTGTTATTCCCGGCGCTGTCCTGCCAATAATTGCCGTAAATTTATTCTACATTGGCCCAGAACTTCCTACTAGCATCTTTGGAGAGTTTTTGGCCATTAATTCCACGGAACAAATTCTCAGCCCCCTAAGTTACTTCGACGTCGCGGGCACACTCGGAACAGGAGCTGATCGTGGTAATGGGGTGCTTTTTGGGGCGTCAGCTCTCGTCGGTGACGAATCACTGTACTTGGATGCTTTCAATCACATTGCAAACTTCACTACAACGTTTCAATCTGAACTGAACATCACTGTTCTGGCGTTCACACCTGTCCTCGGTCCGCAGATACAAGCAGGCCGGGCACGTGGCGGAAACGCGATCGACCCTCCCGATGGCGGCTACGCAGCCGTGCAAATTCAGAAGCAGTTCCTCCCTGGTGTCCTCACTATATCCCCGGAGGTTGAAGATGGTGTTCAACTTCTTTTCGAGCAGTGAGCCCTTGGAATGATGAGTTTACTCGCCGTGGAGTATGCTGTACTAATATTGTGTGTTTAACAGGATTCCTAGGTCCCCCGCGAAACCGTTGTTCATGAACGAATGTGACGCAAAGCAAAATGTGTTCGAAACTTACGGCGACTACGAGGTACTGAAACAGACCTATGCAAAATATGACCCGACAAGGCAAGTAGGCTCAGTGCACATATGCAGGGTATGACATTAACTGATTAATGGTTATCGTTCTTTGAATAGATTCAACGTGAGACATACCAATGGGCCCATAGGCCTGTAGCGTTAACTCTTGCTTTTGGAGGCATCTGTAAGTTCCTGAAAATAGATCGATCTTGAGCCCCTAGTATAAGGATGTAAAGTTCAAACATCATATTAAACGTCGACAGCTTGATTTCGACCATGGCAGTTGCACACGTAAATCTCGAAGTTAACTTTTTCATTGTATTTGACCCTATAATTATGTGAATTATGAAAAAAGAGGGCTGCGATAAATGAATGGAATGAGGTGAAAGCTGTGCTTTGGTTCATCGGGAGGAAGGCGTAATGGTTGCTTCTGTTACGAAAAAGAGGAGGAAAAGACGATAGAGTTCGGAGGTAAAGAGACTCTAAACTCGTTCTATAGGTTCGTTCGAGGAGTTCGTTCGTTCGTGCAGCTGACCGTAAAGCACAGATGTGAATTCGATGGTAGTAAGTTACAAGAATATAGTCCTTTTATATCTAAAAGATATAGGAGATAGAAGTAAAAGATATCAAACTACAACATCTAGCGGAATGGGGTTCGAGAATAAGAAACGTACGATCGTCGACAAGAGTTGTACTTATGAGGTTCGTTCGAGATTGAGGGCGTGTTATAAGGAATGGAAGTGAGGGAAAAATATCAGAAATAAGTCCAAGATTCATATGATCGACTGTCTAGGTCCATAACACCTTTGCGGGATTGTCTCGAGTTTCGGCCAAGACACCTAAGTTTACTTGTTAACACACCCCCTCAAACATGGCATATTCCGAGTAGTTCGAGGAGTTTGACATGTTTGGATGTCCCAAGCGGTTTCGTTAGAATGTCAGCGAGATTTTCGAGTGAAGGGATGTATTTTAAATCAATGCTGCCGAGAGCTACTTGTTCGCGCGTGTAATGATTGTGTACGTCGATGTGTTTGTTGCGAGTATGGTTGACGTCAGTTGTGTTAAATATGAGTGCGGAGCGATTGTCGATGAATATAGGGATGGGACGGAAGTTAAGCTTGAAGTCTGTAGCGAGACGTAAAAGCCAAATCCCTTCGGCTGATGCAAATGACCCGGCTATAAGTTCGGATTCCATGGATGAACGTGTGACGAGCGACTGTTTCTTCGAAGCCCAGGAGATGGGTGTGCCGTTGAATACAAATACCCATCCCGTGATCGATTTTCTGTCATTGGTATCGCCAGCGAAGTCAGCGTCCGTATAGCCAGTTAAATTGGCATAACCGCTAGGACCATTACCATCCGGATTGAAACGAAGTCCGTAATCGCAAGTGGTGAGCAAATAACGTGCTATGCGCTTCACGGCTTCCCAGTGAATAAGTGTAGGACGTTTGGTGAATTGTGTACATTTATTACTGCGTATGCGATATCGGGTCGACTTGACGTTAATGGCGCACTGGAATTGTCCTAGGGTAACACCATACACACCCACAGTCCACTGCCACCTACTGCCACCCATCACGCATCTCGGCCGTGATAAGTCCAGCAAGCTTGCGTCGAGAGCAAAGGTATATTAAAAATTCATATTAAATTATATTAAGTGATTATAATGCAGAAAACAAAATTAATATGTATATGGATAATAGTATTGTCCGAAGAGGAACTACGAAAAGAAATGTGAGTCACCATTGTCAGCAAACCGTTGGAACACATTGACTGACAGGGTCATTTTCTTTATCTTGAGACCTGCTACCATACCAATAGCTTGTTAAGGATTTTGAGACTAAGCCTGACTTGCCGAAAGTCATAGGCATGCTCCTTCGGTTCTCGTCGTGCAAGATGTTGTCAACGAAGTCGAAGACCCTGGAGTAGTTTTTCTTCAAGGGTGTCACAACGGCATTCTAGGTCAGTCAACTAGTCAATGTAGTTGTTTAGTATGTGCATTCAATCATAACAAAGTGATTAAAACGAACCATACAGCCGTTTTTAATACGCAGTATGTTCATGTTGATGTTTAATGGATATCTTGATGTTCGGATCCCCCTCGACTAAGCACACCATCACACTCTCCTTGCTTGATCTGTCTAGAAGTGCGTGACTTTGAAGTTGATTGCTTCACTTTCTTCTCTCGGCTCTTTGATTGTGCACAGACAAATCCCCGAACCAAATGCTTGGTGCATTTCCCATGGTATGCCTGCATTCAAAAGTAAGTTTGTCAAAAATGAACACTGCGTACTTGGAGGTGCTTCCATCCAGGAAATAGATGAATGAAAGGAAGCAGAATCGAACGAGACACGTACGTCATGTGATTTGTTCCGATTTCGTAGTTCCTCTCCTAACAATACTATTATCCATTTACATATTAATTTTGTTTTCTACATTATAATCACTTAATATAATTTAATATGAATTCTTAATATACCTTTGCTCTCGACGCAAGCTTGCTGGACTTATCATGGCCAAGATGTGTGATGGGTGGCAGTAGGTGGCAGTAGACTGTGGGTGTGTGTGGTGTTACCCTAGGACAATTCCAGTGCACCATTAACGTCAAGTATCGGGTCGTGTGGCGACCGCGCAATAATTGAGTGAGCCGACAGCCGATGCATACGGGATATCGATAAAAGTATCGTTTTCTTCTGTGATGGTAAGTTCGAATTTCATATCCATTGGGGAATGAACAGGTCGTCTGGATGTAACATTATTGCTGTTTGCAATGAATGTTGCATCTCCGATGCGCATCGTTTTTCAGGCCTGGCTAATAAGTAAACTTGTTCTGATTTTATTTCGACGAGGAAGTCACAGAACCATATAGTTACTTAGTGAGAAATATACAGAATTTAGAGGAGAATCTGGGGATCCCTTAAAAATTGCACTAATCTGCCATTTTGAGTGACCCAGGGTGTGAGGCTCCTGGGGAACGGTTTGGATTGTTCTGATTCACCCAAGGCCCCAGGAGCTTAGCTGTCTTTTGAAAAAAGGAAATATAGTATCTATTGAGATTTTGAAATAGTAAGGTGGGCTGTGGGATGTCGTATTCATTGGCAAAGGCAAAACGGCATGATTCTCATGTTCAATCTCAGCCCTCGTGCGGTTTGCGTTCCCCTTTACCACGGAAGATGGCTCGAGGCAAGCCCGTCTCTGAGGATCTGGCTTGGACTGTCTTACGGATGCTCCCTCTCTATGATATGGATACAATATGTGCTCTTTGCAATCTCAGCCTGCGCACAGTACACTCCATCTCAGCCTTGCACCGTCAGACCGGCAATGTTGTCAAGCCACCAAAGGGAAAGAAGAAGGGTCGTCGTGCCCTGACGGTGGCACAGGTTGATGTGAGTTATACCATCAAACCCATGCTCTATAAGCTTATAATCCCACAGTTTCTTCAGGGGTCTTTGAAGAACCGTAGCTGTGACTTGTACCTAGATGAGTTGCGGGACTCGCTCGAGCAAGTCTGTGGTGTTTCTGTCTCACTACCTACGGTCTGGAGGTCTCTCAGGAGGAGTGGTTGGACAATGAAGAAAGTAAGCACAACCACCAATGTTCACCATGTAACACAAACTAACTGGTAGTACTATTATCGCACAGCTAACCCGTATGGCAATTGAGCGCAGCGCTTTGAAACATGCAAAGTTTGTGGCTAGGATTGGACTATACACATCAAGGCAGCTAGTCTTTGTTGACGAGAGTGCTTGTGACCATCGTACCACCTTTCGAGGCTGAGCATGGGCCGTTTCAGGTCAAAGAGCTGTACGCAAAGCCTTCTTTGTGCGTGGAAAACGGTATGTTTTTCAAACAATGTATTTGATTCATAATAAGTCGAATTTACAGCTATTCCATTCTTCCTGTGCTCTCTTTGGATGGGATTGAGTATGTAGACATCCTCGAAGGATCCTTCACATACGCAACATTCGCAATTTTCATTGAAGGTCTTCTCAATCAGATGAACCCATTTCTTGGACCTAATTCTGTAATCATCATGGACAATTGTCAAATCCACAAGTCTCCGGAAGTGCTGAACATGATCACAGAAAGGTATGTCTTTTACCACACTTGTGCATGATTCAAGCTGCTGAACTATCTGCAGGGGCATGCGGTATGAATTTCTGCCCGCTTATTCCCCAGATTTCAACCCAATCGAGCTTGCATTCTTGGCAATAAAGGCTCACATACGCCGTGAAGGGGATTTGGTTCGTGTTGCAATGACTGGAGATGATGAGACATACATATATGCGCGGTTGCATGAGGCAGTGTGGTCTGTCACACACGAAGATGCACATGGTTGGTTTGCACACTGTGGCTACTAGACATCGAAAGGAGTATTTGCTTGAAAGACAGTAATACGAAACGTTTCAAGAAACAATGTAGTCAGTTAGCTAGACGATATCCACTGCCTGAATGAGATGAATTACATGATGTCACCTATTCCGCTGTGTGTTTTGACCCTGTCTCCGCTCTTTGTCCAGCTTCCTGTGAATCCTCTTGACATCAGCCACTGCATAACTCAGAAGTAAAGTAGAGGTGCCAGGGAGTATTCCCATGCATATTTCATTCATGCCCCCCACCGTCATTGTGTCAGTGATCTGAGAAACACGTAGATAACCTGATGCAATGAGATTCGCACCATACTGTGCAAAGTATTGTCCATCAGCACCACGTGGACCATTATCCAGTGTCTCAAGCCAGGATTGGACCATAGGGAACTGTGTAGGGTCTTCAATGTCATCAAAAGGATCTGAACTTGGTATGTCATTGCATTGGGAGCTGCCTGATCCATGCAGTTGAAGTGGAGCAGGAGCCTGGGCCGGTGCTGGTGGGTATGGATATGGATAGTGATAATAAGGTGGTGGAGGGCCGAAAGGATAGGGATGAGCAGTGGACACAGGTCCAGATCTACCACGAGAGAGAGGCATATAGTCTCGTGATTCAACAGCAGGAGCACAGTTCTTAAATGGCATGTTTGCAGGGGGCAACACCAAATCTGTGTTTGCGTGACCCAGTTTCTGCAGCCATGAGTAAGCTAATATTCTGGAAATACATAACTAAATGCCATGACTTACTACTATCATAGCCCAGTAGCTCAGGTCTGCCTTGTCCAACTGCACATGAGACCTGTCTGACTCCACGAAACAGTGCTTATGCTTTGTTGATTGACAGGCCGTCTTGCACTCTAGACGCAGCACCCACTGTCCCTGGCTCAAAGCACCATCCTCTCCTCCCTCACTCCCGCTCTCTCCTTCGTCAGAGTCTTTCTTCCTCTTTGAGCTTGATCAATGATTCCTGGTTGCATCTTTCACAGCTTTTGCATCTTTCACACCCTTCCGACTGTCCTTCCCACCCTTCAAATCTGCAGCGAAGTCCTTCAAAATAACCCCAAATGGGATGGTTTTCTTGGCCTTGCTCTTAGAGTTTGGGATATACGCAATATTGGCCTTCTCAATCAATTCCAGCCAGTGTACAGGTGAGGCAAGTGCATGAAAGGGATCCTTGACCTTATCAGTGCTGAATTTGTACCCAATATCGAGGCTACCAGCGGCGATATTTATTTTCTCAGCAATCTTGAATCGTGCCAACTGCCACAAAGAGTCAGACAGCAGCTTGAGTGTATCAACAGTTCCATTTGCCAGGGGAGTCAAAAAGTCTATAGTCCAGGGCTCTGAGGTTGTAGCTAGTCTCCGTGACTCTCTTTCACGAACATTTGGCACTTACCTGGTTCAGGTGTGTCTGCCTGTGCATCAGATGAAGCTGAATCTTCCTCTTCTCCGTAGTCTGAAATCACTGCAGCTTCACTCATCACAGAACCATTCCTGACACCAAGCTCCTGGGCATCCTCTGAAAGCCTTTCTATCACACCGCTCATCCTTGCCATACCCATCATTACTAGGGCCGCTTCAGCCTTGCGAGCCTCTTCACAGTATCATGCTTATGGTCTGTGCTGAAGAGGAAGAAGAGCTGTTGGTGATGTTGTAGATGGGTGTGGGCTTAGGTCTTTCCGAGAATGTGACTGAGGCAGCCTTTGAGGGATCAGAAATCTTAGCAGGTTTAGCAGTCTTTTGTTGTTTACGAGGTCTCCCAACAGATTTCTTGGTCTTTGTGCTGTCCTTAGGTTTAGGCATTGTGTCACGACGTAGTGGAAGATGGAGGAAGAGATTCCGTCCATTATAGCTGAGCTTGTAAATGAAAGTCATGCCGTTTTGCCTTTGCCAATGAATACGACATCCCACAGCCCACCTTACTATTTCAAAATCTCAATCGATACTATATTTCCTTTTTTCAAAAGATAGCTAAGCTCCTGGGGCCTTGGGTGAATCAGAACAATCCAAACCGTTCCCCAGGAGCCTCACACCCTGGGTCACTCAAAATGGCAGATTAGTGCAATTTTTAAGGGCTCCCCAGATTCTCCTCTAAATTCTGTATATTTCTCACTAAGTAACTATATGGTTCTGTGACTTCCTCATCGAAATAAAATCAGAACAAGTTTACTTATTAGCCGGGCCTGAAAAACGACGCGCATCGGAGATGCAACGTTCATTGCAAACAGCAATAAGTCGTCTAGTGATTGTCCCGATGAATGATGGTTGGGAAAGATGTATTGAATTGGTAATGGAGTTAAAGGGGGTCTTGCATCCGAGAAGACGATTAGGAGGGCCGAGATCCTTGACAGTGAATAGGGATGCAATATCGTCCACAACTTGTGTGATATATCAATCTTCACAAGCTACGAGTTCATCATCAATGTACCATGCACAGATTTCAAGTGAACTGTCTGTTCTGATGTGAAAATAAAGGGAGGGATCAGCGAGTCCTGCCTTGAATGAAATTTTGCTAAAACTGTTGTTCAATTTCTTGTTCCATATCCTTCCTGCCTATTTTCATCCATATATCCCTTTCTTCAGTTTGCATACCAAAGGGCCCTCTCCGTCTTTCACAAATCCTTTGGGCTGTCGCATATAAACAATTTCATCTAAATCTCCATTGAGATATGCACCTTTGCTGTCGATGTGTCGCAGCGAAAGGTTGTATTTGGCGGCTAAGGTAAATATGAACCAACTAGTAGTGAATCTAACCATAGGTGAATAGGTTTCGTTGTAGTCGACTCCTGGGATTTGAGAATAGCCTTGCGCTACTAGTTGTGCTTTGTAAATAGTGATATTGCCGTCATTATCTCGCTTGAGTTGAAAAGTCCACCTGGAACCAATGATATTGATGCCTGAAGGAGGCTCAACAAGTTCCCAGGTTCCATATGAGTGAAGTGTATCAATCTCTTGAATACATGCACTTTTCCACTTATCTGCATCTTTCAAGCGCATGGCATCACAATACTGTGCTGGCTCGTCCTCTGCCAAAACCACCATGGCTGTCTCTGTCGTTTCAAGATCCAGTGTTTCATTTGCAAAGGATTCAACCTCTGCCATCATCACTTTTATGTCTTTGCCCTTGCCCATACATCTTGTTATTTGGATTATTCCATTCTCCTATTTTGAAATCCTTTGGAGCAACTGAAGACTGTCTTCCTTGTAGATTGGCATCGATGAAATTCTTCAGCAAGTTTTGTGTATCATCTTTGGGTAGGGGTGTAAGTGGGGATAAAGGTGATGAGGGTTGGGAGCTGGGTTGAGTCGTTGTGGAAGTTGAAGTTGAGGTCAGTTGTTGTGAAATCAAGGTTGGCTGTTGCACCCCCTCAGTCGAAGGAGCGAATGGAAGTTCATTCATGTTGTTTCAAGGCAAATGTTTGGAAATAGGTGTTATGGGTGAAGGAATGGTGATGGACATAGGAATATTATTATCCTGAAGTTCTTCGTTATTGTCAATATTGTTCAATGTAATCCGTTTGATGTGGCCGTATTCGTCGAAAATAACATCTCTGCATTTCATCACGGCTCTCGTCCTCACATTCCAAATTTTGTAAGCCTTTGAGTCTTTGTTAGTAACCTATAAATATTCCTTCTACACTATGAAAATATCCTTTCTTCCATGTTTCTTTAGGAAGAAGCACATAAGCTTTGCATCCAAACGTACGAAGCATACCAATTTGAGGTTTCTTGCCCCAGAAAGCCTCATATGGTATGATGTCAATTGATGTGTGTAATATGCAATTTCGTATGTAGTTGACTGTATGTATGGCGTGGGCCCAAAAGCCTATAGTGAGGCCGGAGTCATGCCTGATGGTGAGTTTGCCACTTTGTAGGACTCGAGTATAACATTTCCCATATCCATTATGTTGGGGATGTTAACAAGCAAGCTTAGGTTTCTTGGCCAATACTCGAGACAACCCCATAATAGAAACAACCCCGGACCTAGACAATGGATCATATGAGTCACGGACTTACTTCTACTCTTCTTTATCTTCGTCACTCACAACACTCCCTCGATTTCGAACAGACGTCATATATACAACCCCCATCAACGATCATATATTCTGAGTTCCGTTTCACCAATGCTCTGTCCCGACACTTTCACTCCTATCCCCTATGATTTCAGATATATATGGACTACATTTTGTATCTTACCTACATCGAATTCACTACTTGTGCTTTATGGTCAGCTGCACGAACGAACGAACTCCCCGAACAAACCTCTAGAACGAGTTTAGAGTCTCTTTATCTCTGAGCTCTATCGTCTTTTCCTTCTCTTTTTCGCAACAGGGGAGTGTAGGGGGCTGTAGTCTTGTGAATAATGCCATTGTTTTTACAATGTTCTTTGAATTCGCCTCCCGTATATTCTCCACCGTTGTCCATTCTCACCCTCTTCACCTTGATTTCCTTCTGTTGCGTGAGCCAAGTCGTGTAATTCGAAAAAGATTTCATAAGTGTCTTTGATTCTTTGTTCTTAAGAAAATCAATAACGGCCCATTGTTTCTTGATATCAATCCATGTGCAGAAGTAAATGAATCTGTTGATTGAAGTTGGAAATGGGCCGCATACATCGCTTACAATGAGATCATCGATATTGTCGATTTTCATATTTGAGGACTGAAATTGGGCATGCTGTTGCTTTCCAAAGGGACAATCAGCACAAAAAGGTGGATTAGGAGTGTGAGGGGAAAGGCCTTCGAGTCCTAATACAAGATTCTTCCATTTCATCTCCTTGATTGCCTGATAATTCATGTGTCCGAGTCGGTGATGCCAGAGTTTGATTGATGAATCCTTCATCATGAGTGCCGATTCTGTAGTGTTAGAGATTCCACAGAATGTATATAGGAACCCAGCTGTATTGCCTTGGCATACAATAATGTTGTCGAATATCAATGCTATGCTGGATACCATGAGAGTGAGTGTAAAACCTGCACGTGTCATTCTGCCTACAGATAACAAGTTCGTGCGTAAATTGGGTACGTAAAGTACGTTTTTGAGTGTTATCGCAAGAGGTGGAAGTTCAGAATCTTCATCTGGAGTAATGAGTAAGAGTTTGATGATTCCAGCCTGATTCGTCGTAAAGTTGTTGCTGCTCGCTGATTCGGTGGAAACTGTAGGAATGGTCTTGATATCTGTAAAATAGGTTTTGTTCCCAGATATGTGACATGATGCCCCCAAGTCTGCAAGCCAAAGATCGTCCGAACAATTCGTATGTTTAAGAGTTGTGTGATCAGTGGACAAATAAACGGTAGAACTTGGAAACACCTGTTCTTCGAGTTGTTGGATTCTGTCCGACCATTGAAAATATCCCAAATTTTCAGTGTAGTCGGGGAAATAATCATCAGTTGAGTTAAGATTTGTAGGATGGATGGAGGGGGTAGTAGAATCAGAGTTATCGTAGGCTGAAAACATGGAGAACGTCTTGCTGCTAATTTCCATGAGTTTAGCTATATAGTCTGAAACTGATTTCTTGGCTTTTGATGATGAATCATCCCTGTTCGTATTCCAAGGAGCCTTTCCCTCCATTCCACCGCCCGGTGCATAACAGCGCGACTGTGAGTGCCCTGTTTTTCCGCAGTTGTAACAAGTCCCTTGAAACCCTCCTCCAGTGTTCTTTGGAGTCGTAACGTTGGTCGAATTTTGAGTAGCTTTGACTTTTGGGGCATGAGCTGAATCTTTATTCCAGGGATTGATATTCGCTCTGGAATTAGTCTTTGTGATAAATGCGGTACTGGGTTCGTTAGTAATTTGTAAGGCGAGTAGACTTGCTTCGTGAGCTTCTAGCTTCATCTTGACGGTGTCGGGGTTGTATGTCACCACGCGTATCATAGCGGCGATACCCTGCCAAGATTTGGGAAGGTTTCTGAGAATAGTAGAGCTGTGAGTGATATCCGATATAGGATCACCCATCTTCTTTAGTTGATCCCACATTTCCTTCAAATTGGAGATATAATTCGAAACCGTCTGTCCATCCACCATGTGATAATGGTCGTACTTTGCTTGCACTATGCTGATCTTGCTCGGATCTGTAGATTCAAATTTGTCACACAAAATCGTCCAGGCAATATGTGCCTCATCCGTATCATCCAGAAGTGATTGAAGTTCTGTTGAAGTAGTCAATAGAACCTGGTTATAAGCCATGTTGTTCCGTTCTGTCCAGGAGGTAAGTATGTCAACCAATGGTTGCGTTGTAGCAACAGTGGGGTTAGCGTCATCTCCTGTAATAATTCGATATAATCCTCGATCGCGTGTTGTACCGAGGAGTTTGTGCCACCAGGAGATCCAATTATCGTCATTGAGCTTCGGTTTGATGTTGCGAAACTTGTGGACATTGTGTCGCTCGATGTTGTTAATAAGATAGGTCGCCATGGTAGAGATTGAGACTCTTAATCTGTTATGAAAAAGAGGAGGAAAAGACGATAGAGTTCGGAGGTAAAGAGACTCTAAACTCGTTCTATAGGTTCGTTTGAGGAGTTCGTTCGTTTGTGCAGCTGACCGTAAAGCACAGATGTGAATTCGATGGTAGTAAGTTACAAGAATATAGTCCTTTTATATCTAAAAGATATAGGAGATAGAAGTAAAAGATATCAAACTACAACATCTAGCGGAATGGGGTTCGAGAATAAGAAACGTACGATCGTCGACAAGAGTTGTACTTATGAGGTTCGTTCGAGATTGAGGGCGTGTTATAGGGAATGGAAGTGAGGGAAAAATATCAGAAATAAGTCCAAGATTCATATGATCGACTGTCTAGGTCCATAACACCTTTGCGGGATTGTCTCGAGTTTCGGCCAAGACACCTAAGTTTACTTGTTAACAGCTTCGACCGCTTTCCCACCCGTTATAATTCAGGTTTGGGCTTGACAACTGCTCCGACTGCTTCTAGTAGAAGAGGGAAGTTCGGTGTCCCGACGCCGCTGACCTGTCGTGCAAGCTTGATTCAATACTATAGAACCCATCATACTGATCAGAAGCTTACAGGATCCCAGCCCGCCTTGGCCTTTTCGCAAAAAATAAGTCAGTTCTTAAATGTTTGTTTTGAGATGAAAGAGGAACGTACAGGGAATCCATTGGTACCGCATCCGGGATTGCTACCTACGAAGCACTTCGAGTCAGCAGGATCTAGAACTCAATACTTGCGATTGCCCTCACCAGTAGTTATATCGTTCAGAGCGGCCTTCCCTGTCGCACTATACAGGAATGGATTTAAAAATCCGAGGGGGCTCTTCCCGGCAGTGATGAGCCTGTCATTGAGGAGAGCGACGACGGCAGCAAATGCGGGCGAAGAGCAGGATGTCCCGTTTATAGTGCCCGTAACACCGTTTACGACGATCTCGTAGAATAGACCTTGTAGTGAAACGTCAGGGAATCCACGACCTGTCTGAATCATCATCATCAGCGAGAAGTAAACCGTAAACTGGAGAAAGAGGGAGGAAAAATCTTACCCTGTTGAATCTCCCAGAATTGGCACTGCCGAGGGATGAGAGGTAAGATGATACTGCGGATGCTTGGTACTGTGGAGTGGGGAAGTAATTCGAGAATCCACCCGTCGTGAAGAAGCCACCAATCTCGGGAACGTTAGTGGTAGATCCAACCTGTCAACGCGTAGAATCAGTTTCACGACACTATCATTCGCAACGACTTTCAAGTTGGGTAAACAGTGACGTACGGAAGTCACATAGGGACAGTTTGAAGGGAAACTAGGGACGAAGGCTTCACAATCGAGATTTCCACCATGCGCGGAGCCTGAGACTCCACCGTCCCCTGACGCAAACAGCATTGACACCCCGCGTGCGCCAAGAGCCATGTATCCATTGCATAACTTCCTGAACAATAGTTATGGGCAATATTTAGACGACGATGTGAGGGGGGGGGGTAAACTTACTGGGTCAAGGCTTGCGAGACATTGTCTTCGTCGTCCGCTGAAAGTGACGATGGTAAGGGTCAGGTTCCAGGGGAGGAGATAATCAAGGGGTCATACCGTAGCTGGTACTGTAAACCTGCGGGGGAGCACTCTCCGCAAGTAAGAAGTTGACGTTATCCAAAAGGCCATCGACGCCGTCCGTAATGTCATCACCAACAGAGATGAAGGTAACAGGGACATTTGAGGCCAGTCCAATCGCGTACTGGATGTCCAGGTTCTATCCGATTGACAGTGAGCACACTTTAGACTAGTGTGCGGGTAACACTTACAGCTTCAATCCCCGCGTCACCTGCTTTCTGCGGGTTAGAGCCTCCATCCAATGTTTGCACAGTGAAAGTGGTGGTAGATAGAAGATCAGGGCGGTTTGCTTTAAGGAAAATCTGTATACGTCATTTGGTAAACTGATATTTTCATCAGCGAATTATTGTTTCGTACTGCAAGATCTGATGTCTCAGCCCACTCATCGTCGAACCCAGCTATCCCAAGCCGGTTGTTTGAATTAACAGCTTTGGTGGCGGGAATTCCGTAAATCGACTGGACTGAGAGATGAAAACCAACATTGTTAAACATATATAGGTGAAAGTAGGATGGAGTACGTACGACAGCTGGGTGTGATAACATCGTTACATGAGGCTGGTACTGTGGCCCTCGCCGTCAAATTATTCGCTTTGGTAGGGACAAAAGTCGTCGGGCCACGGACATTAGAGGGAAAACTTGAAGATTCCAATGCTCAAGCTACCAAATCAGAATATAACAGAAAATTATCTCACGTAGTAGTGGGGTGGACGAGATCAATGTGACCCTTAAGATAGGATGGAATAGAGTAAGAGAGTGTCCGGATAGTCTGCTTTCCAGTTTCCTGGTGAGTGAAGACCGAAAATTCAGCACCAAAAAGAGTGTTGGCCTTAGAAACAGGCATCGATGTGGTTATCCAGTCGCCTGCGGATGAGGCATTCGATGCCTCAACGCCGTTGGAGTTAAGCCATGTGTTCACTGCAGAGAGCGTCTCCGATGTGGGTGCAACGTAGCTTTCCACCTAGACAACGAACGTACTCGTTAACATGTATTACTACCTGACTATGGAAACTCTGGACACGTACTTCTTCCTTGCTCAAGTGCTGTCCATATAGATCATTTCCAGGCGTGGAAACGTCGTACAACGCCTTCTCGAGACCTGGTACATCGTTTGACGCAAGGGCGATACGCAGATTGATGCTCGTGGTGTCAACGGCTGGCCCAGTGAGAGTATATCCCAGGGGGGCGATGGTAATCTGTTCATGTAGAATAAGGTTGTTCGCAATGGGGTTAGTGCACCCCAGTGTGGCAAACGAAGCAATAAGAAAGGAGACGCCGATGACCATGCTTAGTGTTGGCCCTCAGCGAGATGGAGTGAAAGCACAACGGTTTTTGAATCCGATTTTAGCTGCCTTATATATCAGCCGTCTCTTCGTGTTTTTTTTTTCCGGGTGAGAACGGCAATTGAATGAACGACCCTGCCAGCCGGTTGATGCACTGAACCTTTCTAATTCCATAATCTGATGGGTACCTATTATAGTTTCAGTCTGGATAAGTTGGTTGCGCTTCGCTTCAAAACCTAAGACGCGTTGTAGAAGGTTGTAGATAAACCCTCGAGTCCCGAACAGGCTTGATGATTGAGTACCTAGGACTGGGAAATATGAAGACAAGCAATGATATGTGTACACCTTTCTTCAAGTTGTTGCCTGATTATTATCCGAGTAAGAGGAAGAGATGGAGCGGAGCGCCACTTGGTAGACCCGCTGAGCCGTCCCTCGCGATACAACAATATACAACAATCTGTGGCCGATGTTGAGGTATGCCCCAACTGTCAGACCGAGGCACAATGAATTTCGCTAAGGCAACGTCCGACATGGCAGAGAACGAGAGTCACGAGATTGTACATGGGGGTGTGAACAGGTGTGAACGCTAGGGAACTCTGCAATTTTCTCGCCACGCGATATAAGGGAGTACATAGCATGAGACACAACACAAGACGCACCAAAGTACTAGGCTTACGTAGTCTAGGCTAAAGCTCCGCATCAGTGTGAACAAAAGTGATGGCCATTGAGATAAGTTGCCCGGTGAGGGACGACCGAGGAGAATTGTTTGATCGCCATCACATAGTAGTGGCAGGCCGGTCATTCGCTCGTCCGCTCGCGCGGGCCCAACAGCTCAGACTTGGGCTGCTTGGGCGCATTCACTGGGCATATACGCTGGCATACGTCAGACAAGTTTAGGCTCAGGTTGAAATATCACAGGGCTCAGACTTTACTTTCCTAACGGCACCGATGAATTGATACGTTCCTGGATATTTTCACCATGATCTGATCGTGAGTTGTGAAACCCAGTCAAAAATCGAGGGGTATACTAAAGTATACTTACCTATACTAGATACTCGGTAGTGGCACTCGCTGAGAACTACGTAGATGCAGGCGTACTACCGGAAATCCGGCGCCCTGAAGGCCTTCAGGAGCAGGCCTGTAGGCCCGTAGGCCTGCAGCGATGGTCTGGGGGTCTTCAGGCATCCGACCTTGCCTGTAGACCTGCAACGAAGCTATGAAGGGCTGCAGGTGTAAGGTAATCGAACAATTTTACGGTTTGTCATCGACTGACAAATCACCCACAAGCAACCATATCATATGGTTGCTTATATTATCTTTTATCACCTTTGTCATTTTCTGTATCCTCATATACAGAGATCACGTATCCGAATATCCCAAGGTTCCCCTTTAAATAGCCTTAGCTAGTTAGATACTAGCTAGTTTTTCTCGTTCCAATCTGCTAGTCAGAACAGAACAAGAGTACTTTCGAACAGTTCTATTGTCTGAACGTACTTGAGAAACTCCTGTGTAAGGAGACTACGTTGCTAAGTCTCGTCCTCCTTACATATTTTGAACTACTGACCTACTCTTGATCCTCGGCTTGGGACTGATCACCCCAAGCTACTTCTCACAGACAAGTCGGTCATACAGATATGCCGACACATTCTAGAACTATGTACAGACGAGACGACAACAAGAATGCTAGAGTTGAGAGTGAACAAGAAACTGCTGCTCGCTCTTTGTCGTCCTCCCTGTCAGATACTGACAGTCAGCCTGACAATGGAAATATGATGCATCAGATTGATATTAGTAATGCCCCTACTGTCTAGAGTACAATGACCGATAAGGGTCCCTTGAAGAGGAAGATGCATGACTCCTACTCAACAGTAGTTGTAGGTGCATTAGACTAACAATAAGATGTTGGCACCTTAGTTCATGAAGTTGATGATGGCTCTAGCTATAATGCTAGCACTGACAACGAAGGATCAGACTTCAGTGAGCCATGATTGACTGCACACGTGCGTACATCATCACCACCGAGACTAGAAACTAAGCCCAGGTATTTCGGAGGATGGTTCAAAGACAATTCGTCATCTGAGGACAATCATTATACATTCCGGTCTGAACCAAAGCAACATTGGTCAGACTATTTGGAAGATGATGATGACTTAGGTGACATACCAGTCGAATGGATCAAAAGAGAACCTAAAGAATCTGTACTTCCTGAACCCACTCACAACTCTGAAGGCAGTTTGCTACTTGAGCGCGTTCTAGATGGATTGTTGGGAAGCATTAGAGAACGTGTCATGGAGCGTGTTGAATTCGTGAGGAAAACTGAAGCTGGAGGGTGCGTCACCAACACCGTTAGCTCAGTGACTACAAACAAAGAGAGTGAACAACAGACCACTCACATACAAGGCTTCGACAGGATACCTAAAATTGTCTCCCCCGCACGGTTGAGTGCAATGCCTGGCCCTTCTGCACACCCGAATGCAAGGAATAGCTCACTGCCTAGACTCACAGCTACTGAGAAAAAGAGAGGACGTGAGAAACCCTGACAGCACGAACAGGCAGAACACAATTTGTTAAGTGACCTGGACAAAGACAATGTGATCAGATTGAGACAGATTGAAGCCGACGCTGCTTTAGCTCGTGAGCTCCAAGAACACCTTGATTGTGATGCAAAATGCACCTTCAAACATCAAAAGCGCCTGAGGCAGCTACAACAGAAAATGGATGACCGAGGAAGGGTTCTTAGAAAATGGGAATCGCGAATGCCAAAGCTAGAGAGTATCCCTAGCAAAGCTGAGTTGGCCATGAAGGAACCCGGAATTGATGGGAACAAACCCATCAGGGCCTCATCACAGATGCCGCAGAACAGTTTTCTCTTCAAATTCGTCAATTCTGGAAGGGAGACAAATGAGATTGATCATGGAACTAGGCCGGACTCACCAGGTCCTAGACCACCAGATCCTGATACTGATGATTCCGCTGGAACATGTCGTCAGAAAAGAATAGCCAAAAGATGATGGGAAGACTTACGCGACAGAATAAGACGAGAACAATCCGCAGTTCAGGCTGAGCCACCGTTTGTGTATTACGGAGAACCTAAGTTTGACATTTTTCAGAAATGGGCGTACGAATGTGTAGATTACCTAGAATCCTCCCACATACGAAGTACGGTGTCGGTTTACTTTTGGAAATGAATCCAAAAGACAGTGGGTAGCGGTGTCGTCGTTGCATGGCTACTTACACTGGTGTTTGGCTCAGTGCGCTTTGCTATCAGCAGCAACAAAAGTAGAACAAGGACGAAGACGAAGATGTAGCAGTGATGATGACGATGACGTAATACGCTGACGTAAGCATAGACGAGATACAACAGCAAGTGTCACGTGATTGACAAAGCTGGCCTTGACATAGACGTAGAAGTAGTAGTAGACTTAGAAGGCTTGGACTTGAGACTTAGACAAGTGAATCCAACTGAAAGAGGTGAATTGGGGTACACTAAGGCGAAACAGGCCTTATATACATGAGCAGAACAACAAACGATGCGAGTATGCCATACAATGATGTCGTCGACAGCAGACAGGAGAAATGACTAACGGCGAGAGGCAGAAAACCAAAATAGGAAGGTGGTTTGTAAGGAAATGGAAAAATGAGTCAGGTGGTCGAAGAAATGAAGGGAAATGTGGCAGCGAATTTGAAATAGAAGCCAGAATTAGAATGGAAGTGAGTCACAGACAATAGACCATGTGGAACAATTGGAAATAGAAGTACAGCCAAGAAGCGAGTGAGTCAGGTGATGAACAATGAGTCATAGCCGTCCAATAGGATTCCAGTTGCTTGTCAAATATCTTCGAAGATGAGTAAGTGAGTCATGTGACTTGATGACGACTCAGAAACATGTGAACCAATCACGACACTTGGATATGAATTTCCTCCAGAGAGGGAACGAAGACGAGCCCTTCTTGACAAAGTCCTTAGGCACATAACCGTAGCAAATCTCTGTTCCTGGTCCATGCTCTTTGATGTACCAGTTATTCCTGAGGACGATACGATGCCAACCATTCACTGGTTCGAAGTTTGGGTCAAAACCGATGACGTAGAAGGGAGCATGGAAGGTTTGATCGAATACCCATATGCAATCGTGAATGTGATAAGGAGGATATGAGGGGAATATTCAGTATGGGCCTTCAGGAGATTCGACATATAGGGGATAGTACCGATGATGTGCGACTTGTGGAGGAGGACTGGACAAATGAACATCAAGGGGAGAACACGACTAGGAAGTTCAACGTGGTCCAACGTGTATGTCTGGCTTGGTGGTCATCTGAAACTAATCATGGGACGTGGTGGCGGCAATGCTGGATGGCATATTGAAAATAGAATTGATGAAAAATAGAATGAGTGTGGAGATGATGTGTCTGGTGGACTGGAGGTAGCACAGCAGATGATGGTCTGGCGAAAGCTGATGATGATAGGCGCGTGTGCAGTGAGCGTCTTTTGTAGTGTAGTAGGCGCTGTCGAGTATCATGCTTGTCAACGTTCAGCATGCTTGGTTGGAACATAGTCTGTGGCTGAGACAGGGGCATATTGCATGATGCCCGGTTCAGGTTGAACCTGCATTGCCGTAGGTAACTGCGCTGGCGCATGTTGCATGGTAGACACGGTGTTCGGCATAGCGCTGTGAACATAGAAACTGAACCCAGGTACCTCATCAACATTACCAGTGTGCAGGAAGTGACCTGGTGTGAAGGTTTGCTGCGTCACATTAGCACCTTCATTGTTAAGCGCGCTGACGCTGTTGCCTTGATTCTCCATCATTGTGAGCTGCGGGTTTATCGCAGGGTTTTCGTTCATGTTCAGGCCGTCGTCAATGATTAGCTGACTTAGCAACGTGGTCCCGGTCTCTAGGTCAAGTTCCTCAGACAAAGCTGGACTCAGGTCATTGATGGGATCCAGGGTCATCCAGGTATGCCCTGGATTCTTGCTTCTTCCTCTATTTATCCTTAATCTAGCATCCGTAATTCTCACGGCAGCCAAAACAAGCTGGGGATCGTCATGTGGTTTCCCCAAGCCAGCTGGGAGCTTAGCAATGGAGTCTGCGCTGATGGCTTCAAGGTACGACTCCACAGCCTGTAGGTGTTGCATGTCTGTGCATGGCATCCACGCAGTGTCGCCCAATTTGAATAAAATCTCAAAAATACTATCGGAGCCATTTCCACTGTGTCCAAGTATTTTCTCAACGGCTCATTTCTTAGGATTCATAGCAAAACCAGGCATATTATGAATTTCACGTCCGGGAAACCTTCGGTTGTCATTTGCGTGGTAAATACGTAGGAGCGAAGCATGAAAAACTGGATGAATGCCTCGTTTCCAAAGTTCATCAGGTAAATCCAACTTGAAGGAGACACCATTATAATCATGCGTGATTCTGAACAGCCCAATGTACTTAGGTGTTAATTTTCTTGCTCTATCTTTTGGCAGTTTCAAATTGACAGTTGACAGAAACACTAGGTCCCTGGTCATAAATGGAACTTTTCCACAACAATGGTTGGCTTGTTGTATCTGTTTTATGCAAGCCTCAATAATTGCATCATGTGCAGAGATCACCATGTCCTTCATTCTTTGAGCAAAGACACGAACTCCTGGGTATTCAGAGGAGGTGTCCCATTGAGCAAAGACACGAACTCCTGGGTATTCAAGGTTATAACAACTGATGATCAACTTCCAAGTGCGAACCTTACCAAAGAGGTGGATTCTGGATCATCGACGAGTTTCCAACCTAAGCAGATTAAACATGACTCACTTACTCATCTTCGGAGATATTTGACAAACAACTGGAATCCTATTGGATGGCTATGACTCATTTTCATCACCTGACTCACTCGCTTCTCAGCTGTACTTCTATTTCCAATTGTTCCACATGGTCTATTGTCTATGACTCACTTCTATTCTATTTCTGGCTTCTATTTCCAATTCGCTGCCACATTTCCCTTCATTTCTTCGACCACCTGACTCATTTTTCCATTTCCTTACAAACCATCTTCCTATTTTGGTTTTCTGCCTCTCACCATTAGTCATTTCTCCTGTCTGCTGTCGACGACATTGTTGTATGGCATACTCGCATCGTTTGTTGTTCTGCTCATGTATATAAGGCCTGTTTCGCCTTAGTGTACCCCAAGTCACCTCTTTCAGTTGGATTCACTCGTCTAAGTCTTAAGTCTAAGTCTTCTAAGTCTATTACTACGTCTACTACTTCTACGTCTACTTCAAGGCCAGCTTTGTCAATCACGTGACATTTGCTGTTGTATCTCGTCTACGCTTACATCAGCATATTACGTCATCATTAGCATCACTGCTACATCTTCGTCTTCATCTTAGTTCTACCTTTGTTGCTGCTGATAGCAAAGCGCACTGAGCCAAACACCAGTGTTAGTAGCCGTGCAACGATGACACCGCTACCCACTGTCTTTTGGATTCATTTCCAAAAGTAAACCAACATTTGTGGCTGCCCCAGAGAGGCCCAGTCCATCATCTATCATCTCAGCAATCCCTATTCCCATTTCGACACACATCCTTCCATCAAGTCCTTCCAGAACTCAGTTCGGTCTAGCCCATTGATCATTCATCACACACGTTCCTCATCCATCATCTTCTCAATAAGGCCTTATCCCTTCCTGTTTCATCTATCAGGCACTCTCTCCGACAGTTATTGCCATTTATATCTGTAATACCTAGCTATTCTGACGACACCTGTCTATTTGGTACATAACAGGAAGTCGAATTGCAAGTTAACTACACTTTGCGACAGCCAATACAGTCGACAGCCATCTCAATTGGTACCCCACACCGGATCAAGGCTTTTCCTGCAGATCCTATTCCACATCCGGACTTACCATTGCCATCTTAGGACCTCTTTGCCTCACCTCATTCATACCTCCAAGACACTTGGCACTCATACCTTCTATATTGGGCTTCATTAAGCGCTTGCTTATCTTTTGACGCTCATCC
>MU134692.1:18049-75368 GCA_015039355.1 Ramaria rubella
CTTGAAACCTGGGCAATTGCATTTTGAATGGTGAGGCTAGGTTTGATTATGTGGGTTGATCCCTAAATTTGCATGTAGTCAGTTTCTAGTGCTCTAGAGACTTGCAAAATGTGTTTGGGATCCAATGTGAGTGTTGCACTGCTGCCATCAAATTTTCGTATGATATCACTTGTGTATGAATATTTTACAGGTCAATACAAATGATGTACACCCACACATATATAGACCACTTTGATGTGCTAACCAGGCTACAAAATTGGTGAAGATGTTAGACCAGTGAGGTAGTGGGTGGTTCACCCATGAAAATCACACAAGATTAAGTCATGTTTTGAGTCCCCCCACACTCTATTGGCTTGTGGTGTCCTGAAAGGCACTTGATGTTTTAGTACCTGCATATACTGCTGTTTATCCCCATTTATAATTCATCTCTTATGCCCCATACCAGCACAGATGGGATACCACACTCCATGTTCTGACCTATCATGTTTCCTTTTCCTTGCATTTTTTCAGTATATGTTGAAGTCTTCCTACACCAACTGGTAAGTTGTGGACGTGCAGCTGCAGCAGCATGGTCATGTAACTACAATCCCAGTGGGATTGTGTTGAGATATTGTGATCACAAAAACAATAAACATTTTTAAAATAAAATCAGAGTACCTAGGAAGTTATGGAGGTAGATTACAGAAGAGTCTCTACATAAATCCTATGTTTAGGGTTCTAGCCGAACCCAGACCAAGCAGAATGAAAGTGCCAAAAATATGGTCATTCCCAGTAGAACCCCATTGAGACCCCAAAACCATCCTGAAATTAAAAAAGAGACATGTTTCGTGCTCAGCTTGTAGGGTTTTCTTATGTAAACTGTGGACCCAAATGCATAATCCAGGATTATCGTGGGAAAAGGGGGATGATCTTTTGAAAGGCAAAAACACCCCACTAATAAAGCCGATTCTTTCCTTCGTAAACTCAGGGAATCGGAAAGGGATGGCTTTAGATTTTTTCGAGCCTGAACTCTTAGACAACAATGCCTTCCAAGACCCACCCTGGCTTACAAACTATCGGGACTTCACAACAGTACTCTGAGAGAATTTCGGAGCTTATGATCCCGTCAGCGATGCAGAAACTGAACTCGACAATCTCCAAATGTGCGACAACCAACGCATCACAAAGTTCATGGTAGAGTTCAACCGCCTAGCCACTAGAGTCAATTGGGGCGACGCTGCTTTTCATAGGAGTTTTTATACTCAACTTCCCGATCATATTAAAGATATTCTTGCAACCTGAGACAAAGCTGACACGCTTCCAGAACTCCGACAACTCGCGCAAACCATCAACAGCCGTTATTGGGAATGGCCAGGCGAAGTCAACCGCACCACCACTTCCAACAAAAACTATGCCGGTAACAGCAGCAAATTGGACAAGCAAGAATCCTGATCGAACCAATCACAGAAGAGGATGAACAACAACAACGGTTCAGCTTTTGCCTCTTCTACCAAACCTCAGTCCTCTATGTTGAATTTCCGAAAAACTCCGGATATTCCCAACATACTCAGAAAAGACAGAAAACTAACGCAACAGGAGAGACAGCGACACATGGACCAAAACCTTTGCATGTTCTGTGGGAAACCCAGGCATATTGCGAAGGACTGTCCATGATCAACCTCTCTGCTGCTCAATCGAAGGCCCGAGCAGCCTCTGCAATTTCGAGCAAACCCGAGTCCAAAGCCGAACCTGCGGCTGTTACAGATTCAAAAAAACAATAAGCAGCTCTGAGGCCTCTGCACAGACCCAGAGTTGTGTTGATTCCATCTGTGCGTTTTCCGAGGTCCGACTCAATGCTTCTACTCATTCAAAATCCAATTCTCTTACTATACGACTGCCTTCTGACATTATTCCAAATACTAATATTCAAGCTCTTGTGGACTCCGGTTCCACTCATTGTTTTATAGACTCATCATTCGCTTCCAAGCTTCCACTGGAGTTCCACAACATCTCGCAAATTCTGCTAAAACTTTCCAACGGCACTTCTAACGTCTCAATCACGCAGACTATCAATATGCCAATCCACTTTCTGTCTGGTGATAATCAGGTTGTTGCTATGTATGTAACACTGCTTGATTCTAGCTGCTCCGTCATGCTAGGACACAACTGGCTCACCTGCTACAATCCATTGATTGACTGGGTAATGAGTAGTATATCGTTCTGCATTCCTCAGCAGCAAGATTCAATTCTGATGTCACTCTCCACGAAATCCACCTCTGTGGTTCCCAGAATCCTGAAATCTGATCACGCGGACGCCCCTCCAACATCTGAACAAGACTCACCTATCGACCTAGTCCCTGCTTCTGTGTTCGCTCACTTGTGCAGACTAGATAACGAGGAGATCTTTCAGTTATGCGTATTTCCGAAAGGAAGATCCGCTTCCATCATCGACGCTTCCCTGAATCCTGATCCAACAGCCAATCTCAATGGCATTCCATCAGAATATCATGAGTTTTCTGACGTCTTCAGTAAGAAGAAAGCAGAAATCTTCGCCGATCATCGACCATACGATCTCAAGATTGACTTGATAGAGGGAGAGAGTCCCCCCTTGGGAACCATTTATTCCCTATCTCCAGTTGAGCTAGAAACACTCTGAAAGTTCATTGATGAGGCACTAGCCATAGGATTCATCCGCCCTTCACTTTCTCTGCATGGTGCTCTGGTACTATTCTCGAAGAAGAAATTAGGCAGACTCCGACTCTGCATCAATATCAATTTCCGTGGTCTCAACAAAATCACAAAAAAGGACCAATATCCACTTCCCCGACTTTCCGACCTGCTGGAAAGCCCCAGAAAAGCGTGGATTTACAGCAAAATCAATCTCTGACACGCTTACCATTTAGTCCGCATTAGAGAGGGCGACAAGTGGAAAACCACATTCAGGACCCAATACGGTTCCTTTGAATGGCGTGTTATGCCCTTCGGTCTCACTAACGCACTAGCTGCTTTTCAGCGATTCGTGAACGACATATTCAGCGACATGCTTGACGTTTCAGTCCTCATCTATTTAGATGACATCTTAGTTTACTCCAACAACCTAGAAGAACACGAAGAACATGTCTGCAAAGTCCTCCGATGTCTCTGAAAAAACCGACTTTATGCCAGATCCAACAAATGCAACTTCCACAAGACAACAGTGGAATATCTCGGATACATACTCTCTCCGGAAGGACTTTCAATGGCAGACGATAAAATCAAAGTAATTCAAGAATGGCCCGAACCCCGAAAAGTAAAAGATATCCAATCCTTCCTAGGCTTTGCAAACTTTTACCGACACTTCATTCATAACTACTCTGACATCGCAATTCCGCTTACCCGACTCACTCGGAAAACTGTAAAGTGGAACTTCTCTGATGAGTGTCAGAAATCGTTTGACACACTCAAGAAAGCCTTCACCACAGCTCCGATCCTTACGCACTGGATTCCAGATTGTCAACTCATTGTGGAAACCGACGCTTTGGACTACGCCCTAGTGGCAATCCTCTCTATCATTTCTCCAGAAGATTGCGAAATTCACCCTGTAGCTTGTCATTCCAGAACTTTTACAGCCCCAGAATTAAACTACAACGTCCACGACAAAGAATTACTTGCTAGTTTAGAAGCTTTCAAGATTTGGCGACACTACCTCGAAGGTTCCGGTTCCACCATCAATGTTGTAACCGACCACAAGAACCTCAAATATTTCACAACCACCAAGCTTCTAACCCGATGACAAGTACAATGGTCGGAATACCTATGTCAGTTCAACCTCATTACACTGGGGGCACAGAGGAATTTTATGTTTGAAAAATGTGAGAAAAATGATTTCTCCTTACAGTATTTTTCTCAAATTCTTGACACAAATAAAGATAACAAAATTTATGATTTATGGCAAGAAAAATGTGGTGAATATCTATCATATTATCTTGATTTCCATTTTTGAAAATCCCCAGTAAATTAGAGTCTTTCAGATTAGAAATCTGGTCAAAACTTCACATTTATTTCAGATTCTCTGGGAAAAATATGGTGACTAAACCTTGGTTTTTCTTTGGTTTTTCTGTTGGAAAAGGTGTGAAAGATCCAACATTTTGACCATATATTTGGACTAAAAAAAGAAGTTTTGGAAGTGATATCTTGGTTGTTTTTGTCCCTAAAAATCACAACTTTCCTCCTCTTTTATCAAAAATATTTCTTTGGGAAAATGTGTCTTTTTTCACACCTTTTTACCTGACAAAATTCAAATAACTTACCAATTTATAGGGCAGAAAAGGTCTTAAAAAGCTTGGTTTGCATCACTTTTTTTTTATAAGAAAAAGGGGGAAATGAAATGCAGACTTTTCAATCCATTTTTCCAGCGAGCCGTGGAGCAAGTAGCCAAGCAAGCAGCCAAGCAGGCTGCGCCGTATGCCGTGAAGCCTTATAGCACTACTTACGGTCTCAAGTTCATGGATGGCGCAGCAACACACAGTCCTAGAAGCCTTGGGGACCTGTTGAGAGTCCCCTGGCGGGGCCCTCCGGCTCCATGGCGAGGAAGACGGCGGGCGATGGCGACGGCGATGAGGAGAGGGTGGCGGGGCGTTGATGGAGGCCGCAGCGGGCGTGCGGGTGTGGGGTCGACGTGGATGGGGGGACGCGGACGCGGATGGGGGTGGCGGGGACGCGGAGAAGGTGGCGGGGCGTTGGGGGACGCCGCAGAGGGCGTGCGGGTGTGTGGTGAACGCGGAAATGGGGGCGGGGATGCGGAGAGGGTTAGTGTGTGCGGCGCTGCGGCGCGCGTGTGGTGGGCGGTAGGGTGGCGTTGGGGGCAAGAGGTCGTGTGGGGGCACTACTGTCGTGTGTGTGTGCGTGGTCAACAGAGAGGGAGGCGGCGTGGCCCGTGGCGTTACTGCGTGTGGTGGTGTCGACGTGCCCCAGTGTCAACATGAGCGACTCGCTTATGGGACTCTGTGCGACTTGCTTTGTGGCTGTCTGCACGGCTTGCTTCGCGGGTCACGGGAAAAAGGGGCCAAAAATGGTGCCTTTTTGGACAACCTTTTTTAATCTGGAAAATTGAATGAACAACAAGGATTTTGAATACCTTTTCTGGATCAAAAAGTGAGAGTATATGTAACCTTTTACTGGCATTTTTGCCTGCCCATATGTGATCAAAAGGCACAATTTTAAAGAATGAATAAGTCCTAAAAATTGGACAAAAACTATATTCTATTCTTTGAAAAAAAAAACTAAATATGTTGAGAAAAAGGCAATATTTCCTGTGGAAAGGAACAGTTTTTTATGATAAATATGAATACTTTTATTGCTGAAAAAGGTGGTGAATATATTGGATTTTACTTGCATTTTTGGAGTACAAAATTAGAAAAAATGATGCATTTTTGTCAAATTTTGGGATGGTGAAACTCTGGGAATATTCTGTAAGGAGAAAACATTTTTTGGACATTTTTCAGACAAAAAATATCTCTTTGCCCCCAGTGTTATCCAATTCCAACCCGGGAAACTCGGAACAAAACCTGACTCCTTAACTAGACGATGGGACGTCTATCCTAAAGAGGGGAGTAGCGACTATGCCAGCATTAACCCACACAACTTCTGCCTGGTGTTCACTAACGAACAGCTGTCATCGTCCCTCTGAGCCACATCCCTTAACGTCACAACTCTCCATGCAGTTACCATCATGGACTTCGAGAAACTCCATGAAGAAATCCGACAATCCATCTCCTCCGATCCCGCAATTTCTGACTATCCTGCAAACCCTCTGACACCTCGATGGTCAGTCGATCCTCAAGGACTCCTCCAACTTGACAATTGAATCTACGTTCCCAACATTAACAACCTCTGACTCCATGTGTTAGAATATCTGCACGACCACCAGATCTCCGGACATTTCGGACAAAACAAGACTCTCAGCAACATCCGATGTGGATATACGTGGCCGAAAGTCCAAAACTTCGTTATCTCTTATGTCAAATCCTGTACAACATGTATGCGATCAAAATCCCAACAACATCGGCCTTAGGGAGTCCTTAAGCATCTACCAATTCTGCCAAGACTGTGGAATTCTATATCCTTGGATTTCATTGAGCCACTTCCACTTTCATTGGGTTTTGACAGCATCCTCGTTATCATTGACAGACTCACGAAACAAGCAATATTCATTCCAACAGTCACGATGATCACTTCTCCAATGCTTGCTCAGCTTTTCGTTCTCCATGTCTTCTCCAAGCACAGTGTTCCAACTCATGTCACCTCTGATTGAGGTTCCAAATTTGTGTCTTCTTTCTTCCGCACGCTCGGAAAGGCGCTAGACATGAATCTCCACTTCACCTCCAGATATCACCCTGAAGGCGACGGACAAACCAAACAAATGAATCAGACTCTGGAATAATACCTTCGCATTTATTGTAACTATCAACAAGACAATTGGGCTGAACTTTTTCCAATCACAGAATTTGCCTATAACAACGCTCCAAATGCGACAACAGGTGTCTCTCCGTTCTTCGCTAACAAAGGGTACAATCCCAACATTTCTGTTCATCCCAAACGCGACCTCATTTCATCCCATGCGAAAGATTTTGCAATTCACTTAGACGAACTCCACCAGGAACTCCAAAAGAGAATTTCCGACGTGCAATCCCGATATGAGGAACCTGCAAACAAGAAACACTCTCCAGCTCCGGACTTCAAAGTAGGCAACAAAGTCTTTGTCAAAGCCAAATTTTTCCGCACAACCTGACCTTCAAAGAAGCTCACCGAAAAATCCCTCAGACATTTTGATATCATCACACCCGCAGGTACCAGTAATAGAGCCTTCCTTCTCCAACTACCCGACAGTATGCGCGCTGTTCATCCATCTCTCCACGTTTCTATGCTAGAACCCATGACTCCAAATGCAATCCTGAACCGAATACAACCCCCACCTCTGCCAGTTATATCAAAGGCAAACCCAAATATGAAATCGACAAAATTCTGGACTCCAAGATAGACAATCGCCGACGTTGCAAGATACAATATTTAGTACGCTGGACAGGTTATCAGGGTACCGATGAAGAAACCTCATGGATTCCCCCTACGGAATTAGGCGACGCTTCAGAGGTTGTTGAAGACTTTCATCGCAAATATCCCGACAAACCCGGTCTGACTCTTCCTTAATGTTTCCTTCTTTCTCCGATTTTTTCCGATTTTCTCCGATTTTTCCTACATCTTATGTTCAAGATCCTAATGACATTCCCCTCTGTTCCAAGAAATTCTGCCTCGCGCTTCCGCTCAAATACCGATTCAATTTTCCGATTCCCATATTTCATCCTTTTCCATTTCCTCCATCCTCACTTCCAATTCCCACTCCTGGTGCTGAACCATCCTTTGTACCCATGTAGTGAGAATCTGCGTCTCCTCAGAATGAGTCCACATGGAACTCACGTTGACAAGCATGATACTCGACAGCGCCTACTATGCTACAAAAGATGCTCACTGCACATGCGCCTATCATCATCAGCTTTCACCAGACCATCATCTGCTGTGCTACCTCCAGTCTGCGAGACACATCATCTCCACACTCATTCTATTTTTCATCGATTCTATTTTCAATATGCCATCCAGCATTGCCACCACCACATCCCATGATTCATTTCAGATGACTGCCAAGCCAGACATACACATTGGACCACGCATTGAACTTCCTAGTCGATGCTCTCCCCTTGATGTTCATTTGTCCAGTCCTCCTCCACAAGTCGCACATCGTTGGTACTATCCTCTTTACGTCGAATCTCCTGAAGGCCCATTCCGAGTATTCCCCTCATATCCTCCTTATCGCGTTCACGATTGCATTTGGGTATTCGACCCTGTCTTCCATGCTCCCTTCCATGTCATCGGCTTTGACCCAAACTACGAACCAGTGAATGGTTGGCATTGTATCGTACTCAGGAACTACTGGGATGTCAAAGAGTTTGGTCCAGGAACAGAGATTTGCTACGGTTATGTGCCCAAGGACTTCATCAAGCAGGACTCATCTTTGTTCCCTCTCTGGAGGAAATTCATATCCAAGTGTCGTGATTGGTTCAAATGTTTCTAAGTTGTCATCAAGCCACATGACTCACTTACTCATCTTCGGAGATATTTGACAAGCAACTGGAATCCTATTGGACAGCTATGACTAATTTTCATCACCTGACTCACTCGCTTCTTGGCTGTACTTCTATTTCCAATTGTTCCACATGGTCTATTGTCTGTGACTCACTTCTATTCTATTTCTGGCTTCTATTTCAAGTTTGCTGCCACATTTATATTCATTTCTTCAACCACTTGACTCATTTTTCCATTTCCTTACAAACCATCTTCCTATTTTGGTTTTCTGCCTCTCGCCGTTAGTCATTTCTCCTGTCTGCTGTCGATGACATCGTTGTATGGCATACTCACATCGTTTGTTGTTCTGCCCATGTATATAAGGCCTGTTTCGCCTTAGTGTACCCCAATTCACCTCTATCAGTTGGATTCACTCGTCTAAGTCTCAAGTCTAAGTCTTCTAAGCCTACACTTTGTCAATCATGTGACATTTGCTGTTGTATCTCATCTACGCTTACGTCATCGAATTACGTCATCATCATCGTCACTGCTACGTCGTTATCTTCATCTTAGTTCTACCTTTGTTGCTGCTGATTGCAAAGCGCACTGAGCCGAACACCACACTGGGGGCATGAGCAGATTTTTAGTGTAAAAAATGTGATAAAAATGCTTTTTCCTTACAGATTATTCATTCACTGTTCTGGTTGAAAAATCTCCCAAAAATGCTGCTTTTTTATCAAGTTTTTGGACCTGAAAATCTGATACATATTTCACAATTATAGGCATGGGAAATGGATGTAAAATGTGAGAAATAATGAATTTACTTGTTGATTTCATGCCACAAAAATGTAAGGACAATCTTGGTTTTCATTGACATTTTCAACAGAAAAGAACCAAAATTTATCCAAGATTTCATAGTAGAAAAAAGGTGAGAAAATTAGTAAAATATATGAGATTTTCATGAGATTTTTCAAAACTATTAGCCAATGGATAATCCAACATTTTTCTTTAGTTTTTGCTAGGAAAAACCTGATGGATAAATGTTTATCCCTTGGATAATCATTCACCCATAGGCAATATATAACAAGTTTTCTGAACCGAAAAGGCAAGGAAAAAGTCAATGGATAAGAGTTTATCCCTTGGATAATCATTCACCCATAGGCAATATATAACAAGTTTTCTGAACCGAAAAGGTCATGAAAAAGTCAATGGATAAGAGTTTATCCCTTGGATAATCATTCACACATAGACAATATATAACAAGTTTTCTGAACTGAAAAGGCAATGAAAAAGTCCATGGATAAGAGTTTATCCCTTGGATAATCATTCTGCCATAGGCAGAACATTTACCCCATATGGAAGAATGATTATCCAAGGGATAAACCCTTATCCATTAACTTTTTCATGACCTTTTCGGTTCAGAAAACTTGTTATATATTGCCTATGGGTGAATGATTATCCAAGGGATAAACTCTTATCCATTGACTTTTTCCTTGCCTTTTCGGTTCAGAAAACTTGTTATATATTGCCTATGGGTGAATGATTATCCAAGGGATAAACATTTATCCATCAGGTTTTTCCTAGCAAAAAACTAAAGCAAAAGGTTGGATTATTCATTGGCTAATAGTTTTGAAAAATCTCATGAAAATCTCATATATTTTACTAATTTTCTCACCGTTTTTCTACTATGAAATCTTGGATAAATTCTGGTTCTTTTCTGTTGAAAATGTCAATGAAAACCAAGATTGTCCTTACATTTTTGTGGCATGAAATCAACAAGTAAATTCATTATTTCTCACATTTTACATCCATTTCCCATGCCTATAATTGTGAAATATGTACCAGATTTTCAGGTCTGAAAACTTGATAAAAAAGCAGCATTTTTGGGAGATTTTTCAACCAGAACAGTGAATGAATAACCTGTAAGGAAAAAGCATTTTTATCACATTTTTTACACTAAAAATCTGCTCATGCCCCCAGTGCCAGTGTTAGTAGCCATGCAACGATGACACCGCTACCCACTGTCTTTTGGATCCATTTCCGAAAGTAAACTGACAGCGTGACAATCGACAGACTTCTGCAACTCTCGGATTTCCTTCACCAGCAACTCCGCTGTTCCTTCCTTGCTTGTATCCACACTTTTCACGACTTCTTCCGCAAATCCCAATGTTCCCGGTCAACGGCACGTCCTCCTGTCCTTTGTGCATTCGTCGCATGTCGCATTTGCTCCCTCCCCTATTGGCAAACAAAAAATATCCCGAATCCGACATCCCGCACAACAATACTGTTTGTGTCCAACCCAGTTAATTGCAGATTCGTGAACCCTCCTGCGGGCAATGGTTCTCTCCACCACATCGCGTTTCCTCCCCCGAGACTTTTCCTCCGATTTCAGGTCGGCCTTTCTCTCCTCCTTTTCTGCCTTTTTCTGCTCCGACCTTCTCTGCTCTAATTTCTTCGCCGCTTCTTTTTGCAACTCTGAAATCTCACGAATCTGTGCTTCTAAATCGGTCCCCGATTCTGAATCATCTTTGGAAACCAGGTCCTCAAGCAAGATAGTCGGCAGCATCAACATTTTAGCTCAGAAGAGGGTAGGGATAAGAAGATCAGGGAACTGATAAGTCGAGCCCCACCCATCACTCTTATATATCACATTAGGGGTTTTCGCTTAATAACCAAACCAAACCTCCCACGCTGATCTTAAGCCTCAAGGGCTCAGCCTTAAAGAGGAGATACTGTTAGAACCCAGATTCATTCTCAGCTTTTTCTTTTCTCTGCCATATTCCGATTCGTATTTCCGACTTCCTCCACCTGTTCTTGCTTATCTCCATCCCGTCTATATTTAGTTATTTTCATCAAAATCTACATCTGCGGTCTTATGTCCATATTTATTTTCTACCCCGATCCCGGTTTCACTCCATTTTAGATTTCCGTGTTCGTATCTCTCCAATTCAGATTATATCAATTCCGATTCCCTGAGTTTATGAAGGAAAGAATCGGCTTTTACTAGTGGGGTCTTTTGGCCTTTCGCAAGATCATCGCCTTTTTCCCACAGTAATCTGGGATTATGCATTTGGGTCCACAGTTTACATAAGAAATCCCTACAAGCTGAGCACGAAACATGTCTCTTTTTGGATTTCAGGATGGTTCTGGGGTCCTCATGGGGTTCTACTGGGAATGACCATTTTTTTGGCACTTTCATTCTGCTTAGTTTGGGAGCACATTTCATCCCAGATATGGGATTTTCCAGGAGACTCTCCTGTAATTCACCTCTACAACTTCCTAGGTACTCTAATTTCATTTTAAAAATGTTTTTTGTTTTTGTGATCATAGTATCTTGACACAATCCAGCTGGGATTGTTGTCACATGACCATGCTGTGCGTCCACAAGGACTACAGTAGAGCATACTAGTGACTCATACTCACGAATCAAAACTTAAAACACACAATTTCAAGCATTTTTAAGTTCACAAGTCAATTTGTGGTGGTATTTAACAAATTGTTACAGTACATGAGAAAAGTCACGAGCCCTGTGTCTACTTACACTGCAGGCCAGCGTTGAGGGGCAACAGTGATGGTGTACAGGCGTGGGGGCAACATGGAGAGGCTGGGGGTGATGCAGATGGGGTGGCAGGGCATTGAAGGGGGCCACAGAGGGCATGCGGGTGTGGGGGCGATGAGGATGGGCTGGCCTGGTGTTGAAGGGAAACGTGGAGGGCGGGAGGAAGATGGGGGTGGTGAGAGGGCGGCGGGGGCGACAAGAGGGCAGTGGGACCAGTGAGAGGGTGATGGGGCTGGTGAGAGGGCAGTGGGGGCGGCAATAGGGGGGTGGGGCGGCGAGCAGGTGATGGGGCTGGCAAGAGGGCTGTGGGGGCGGCAAGAGGGCCGTGGGGACAGAGAGAGGGTCGTGGGGCCAGTGAGAGGGTCATGGGGCTGGCGAGAAGGCGGCGAGGGTGGTGAGAGGGCAGTGGGGACAGAGAAAGGGCGACAGGGATGGGGAGAGGGTGGTGGGCCTGATGAGAGGGGGGCAGGGGCGGCAAGAGCGCGGCGGGGCTGGAGAGAAGGCAGCGAGAGGGCAGTGGGGATGGAGAAAGGGCAGTGGGGCCGGTGAAAGGCGGTGGGGGCCGGTGAAAGGGCGGTGGGGCTGGTGAAAGAGCGGTGGGGCCAGTGAAATGGTGGTGGGGGCGGCGAGAGGGCGGCGGGGCTAGTGAGAGGGTGGCAGGGATGAGGAGAGGGCGGCAAGAGGAGGTGGCAGGAGGTGGCCCTAGGGCTGCAGACGTGTGTCTGCCGCAGTTCGCACTGCAGAACCATGCTGGGGAAGGGGAACCTATGTTGTACCGACATAGGTTCCCCATCCCAGGTGTGTATGCTGTGGTGGGATGTTGTAGAGGGCCGTCCAGGCCTGGACAGCACCTTTTGGTCATGCGCCACCGCTGGGGTGCGCAGATGTCACGGCGTGCAGCGGTGCAGCTTATGTGCAGTCCCAGGAGCCTAGGGGACCTTCTGAGGGTCCCCTGGCATTGATGATGGTCCTGTCCGTGGTTGTGGCTTGTGTCTGGTGTGCTGTTTTCATGGTGGTGTCAGTGGGAGCGAAAACGTCGCCGGCGTGACGTGGAACATCACGCATGGTGACACCGTCAGTAATGGCTGCCAGTACGTCCTGGGCAGCCAGGTGGTAGCATGCGGCGATGTGCATGGGGCTCCCTGCTTAGTGCTCACGTGACTCATGCTGAGCAAAGTTGCTCCTTTACTCATGTGATCTGCCAGCATGGCGTCGTCCTGGCCCCACACACACTGAACCTTCATGTGGTTTTATGAGCATCTGGTGTGTTTCCTTTCATTTTCTTTTCTTTACTTGTGCTTACTCTCTGGTATTCTTCCAGTCATCCTGCACTGATGCAGGTCCTTGGTTCCGGTGCTTGCATTCCTAAATCAATCTCAGAAATGAAATAGTCATGGTGGGTGTTCTTAATATTCTTCCTGTTTTGTTTACCAACTCTAGAGCAATGCCTTGCAGTTCCTCTGTGGTTTTTACTCGCTGTCCACTACCTATCAGCCCTATCCTCTTGGCTTGTTTTAGTGTGTTCTCCACTACTCTCCCAGATATGTTAGTTGAAATACTTTTCAGTTACATGATTAGTCTACAGATGGTTGGTCTATTCAGACTGCGTGTGTGTCTGGAATGTCCAGGAGCTCGCCTAGGGCCCTACAGGCAAGATTCTCGACCTTTTTATGTGGGTCATACATACATGTCATTGATTGAGTTCTGACTTTGCATCTCTAGTTTTGTGTGAAAGAGAGGCAACATATACCAATGTAGGTTGCAGACTAATGTTTCCATAGTACCTGGGTGGAATGAAACAGCTCACTATGGGCATCACTGCGTGTATGACGTCGTCGCCAATGGTGTACCAGAGCACATCATTTCACCCAGGTACTTAGGCCTCTATCACCAATGTGTGCGTGCGACGTCGCCGCCCATGGTGGTAGAGGCCTTCACTGTCAAATGTGCTGATCAGGTTTGAGTTGCAGGCACATGATACAGCATATTCGCATATGTTGGCATGCCTATTAAAGTGCACTTCAATGGCCTTAACACACTAATGAGAGGAAACATAAATGGGAGTGAGAGGAGAAAAATAGGGGTAAATGAAGGAACTAGATGGAAGTATAGAAATCACGAGAGGTTCTGTAAAGTAACTTGTATTGAATCCATGGAAGCAGTATTTATAAGTCAAATCTGTTGCCATTGGGAATTTTTAGTTTTTCACATTGATGATTATCATCATGTGACCGTTGCTGTCCACAACAGTACTATGATTCACAGTAATGGAACAAGAAGTCATAGTATCCTCATTCACAGCTCAATTTGTATCCCCACTCTTCATACATGTACGTTCCATGGCAGGACAGTACCAGACAGTATGGGACAGGTATGGGACAGTATGGGACAAGTACAGGACAGTATGAAACAAGTATGGGACAGTAAATTTATTAGGTGTCTATCTATGAAATTGTCGAGAAACAATAACTGAGTCAGCCTTGTAGTCATCAGTACTTACTGCTTACAAATCTGTCTCCATTAGGACTTTGAGTTGTTCTTGGGGTGGTCACATCAAAACTTGACAATAACCATCATGCCACAACCCAAATTGGGACAGAGGTGCATCATTAGTTGTATTTTCGGAGTCACCTGAGAACCACACTGTTCAGGAGTGGTACCAAGTACTGACAATGGACGACAGCAAGAAGATGTTTGTGTGAAAGAAGAGTCATTGAAGAATGGGTATATAACGGTGTGCCTGAATTAGTTGTGTTCCATATCACAAATGCTTATATGATTGAAATTTCTCACAATATGATAACACAAGACACACATGACAACCATGAGAGTCTAACCTTAGCTGGGATTGTATACTATGATGCAATGAGGAAGCACTTTGTTGCAAGAGTTGTAGACAAGCAAGGGGATATATGGTATCATGATGGAATAAACAGAGGAAATAGATGTGTATATGACGGCAATGTGTCAGCATTTGACAGCACACAACTTCAAATATACAAAGGGTGCATAGGAATAACTGCCACCTTACTGATATACAAGAAATAATGAGACACATAAACTTACCACTTGAGAAAAATATGCCATGCTAGGTTTCCAAGTTATCCATCACCCATACTAGATACATTGAGACAAACCATAGAGGAATCGGACTATGTCGTGTGCAACAGCAACCCATTTCACAAGTTTTATTGTCTATATGCACCCGTTTGGGGCGTGTCTTATCATGCAGTCTGAACCGATGATCGTAGATAGGCTTGATGGTCCTATCTATGACTCCCGCATGGATACAGAAGTCATTGTTTTGATTTGAACCACCACTAATTGTGGTAGTTGGCTTTTGCGCTGCTTTTCCTCATACACTCTTCCTCGTGGACGTACTCTGTCTGCTCGATATGAGCTGGGTGTTCTCGTCTTGTCATCATCATCCCATTGATAGGGCCTGATTTCCAACTGGTAATCAGTGACTAGTTTGCCGATTTTGCTCTCATGGTCATCCTGGACATCCATTTGCTCATCTAATTTGCCACTTTGTGGCTCCTCCTCCCCTTCTTGAGCACTCCCTGAGTGATGACACAGGGCTTCTCAAAGCACTGCTACGAACCGTTTGCAGATCATATATTCATCAGGCAGATGTATCATCTGCACTGTGTACTTCATCATATTGTTCAGTAATTCCTGAATGGGTCTAGTCCCTTGCACGATTGTGTTGAATGTTCAACACATGTCTATGTGTGAGTGTGTGTAGGAATTGCTGTTGCAAACCAGCAATTGCACTCTTGAGGGTCCAGTCGACTACGACTTGATCATGACGCTCAATATTTTGAGTGTACCACTCCAATGCCTCGCCTTTGAGGTGAGTGCCCAAATAGTTCAATTGGAGTTCCATGCTGGATGGCCCCAGTATACTATTCATTCCCAGCCATCTCAGGATTCCTGAGATGAAGTTCTCGAATTCTTCGAGATCTGCTTTCCCAGCATATTCTGCTGGGTGAGGTAATTTTACTCCTGCTTTAGCAAGCACAGATTTGTCTGGGTCGCTGTCCTTGTGTTTCTCGAGGACAGCTCACACCATCTTTGCGACTCCATCTACATAAGTAGACAGATTTCCTACTACCTCCTGAACCCTCTGTTCAGGATCCATAACTGCTAGTGATACCACATGTGGTATCGCTTGTATCTGCCTGTGCGGGTGGGGAACGTGATTACTCATGTTCTGCTGCACCGGTGGATCAACCATGTCTTCATCAATCTGATACAACGGTCGACATTTGTCAGCCATTAAGAATGCATCCCTCTGTCTATGACTGCTGCTGAGGGTGGATCGAGCCACTCTCACTGACTTGATCAGCTTGTTGAAGGCATCGCCTTCGATTCCAGCGATATATGCCTCCTCAACTAGGTTATCCACGTGCTTAGCACAGAGTTCTAGCATATGGTGTTTCTGTCACACTGCCTTATTTTCGATCCTATCCCAGTGATCAAACTCACATTCAATGGTAACGTGAGTGCTAGTCATGGTACTGACACTATCAGCATCAGACTTCATCATTTCTTGCAGTGACTGTTGGGTCACTGCCTTGAGCACTTCTTGCTCATTGTATGTTCTTTTTGATTTGTGAATTCCTTTGTGGATATTTTGTCTATTGTGAGCCTCTAGCTCACAACCCATCTCTTCCTCAGTATACCGGCATGTACTGATGCTATCCTGCTCTAGGGTGGCACTAGCTTCATGAGGACCATTTCTGCTGCTTGGTCCAGATGGATGTGGCATCCTCTGTCTGTCTCGCTTCTTGCCAGCCTTCTCAGCCTCACAGTCAACTTCATGATCCCTATTGGGATTGTTTCCACGCTTGGGGGCCTTTCCATGTAAAGGTCTATATACTTCCTCCTCCAGGGACTGTATTAACAGTTCCATACCGTCTCCTAAGGTTTAGAGTTGGTTCACGGTGTTGTCCGCTGCACAAGCTGCCTCAGCTTCTTGTTGGCTCACTTCATGCATAGCATCTACATGTCTACGGCTCTCTATGAGGGCTGTAATCATCTGGGCAATATGTCCGGTTGTACATTCGTATCGCTGGGTTTCTTCATCTGGGCGTGCTGACCCATGTTCTCTCGTCCCTGTTTGGGATGGTGAACTTTGCAATCTGTGATGTTCTTTGACATGCAGGAGCTGAGACATTCGCACTCCTGGCAAATTGTCTGTGTCACTCATCGGCACTTCTCTCAACTCATCGAGAGACGATCGTAACTTCAACCTGGTAGAAGTTCTTTTAGTTTTCTTAACAGGCGATATCTCATCTGTTTCTGACTCCTCCAGTGCAGATCTCCTTAGATCCGCCGATACTCACTTTGGACTCATGGAGTTGGAAGCTACAGGTGTTGTAGTTCTACAAGGACCAGATATCCTCATAGGCATTCCCATTCGCCTGTCCACATCATAGGCAGGCTCAACTCTCCTGTCTGGGCCCTTCGTTGTGGCTCCAGACATATCTGGATCCTCTCTGGATCTAGATGCTCAGCTTCAAGTTCTTATCGAAGCCATAGATCTCTGATCTATCATCCACACTGTGGTGTTCTTCTATTGATTTAGAAGAATCAACAGTAAATGTCTGTTTACTGTTTCTGAAAATTCCAGCGAGTGTTAAACTCATTGGTTTGGGTAAAAAGATCAGTTGATCTTTTTTGGGTTTTATCACAGTGCTGCCAATTGATTGGCAGTCAAAAAAAGTGTAAGAAACTTAATTGTGTTAACAAAAACAGACTGAGCCAATATGTGTATTGGAGTCTGCGACTGGTGTGGTTACAAGTAAAAGTATTCTGCTTATCTAAGTACTTGTGGACAACTGTATAGTTGTCCACTATCTACAAGCGCCCCTAGTGAGCAGTTTATATAATACAACCCATAACATACAATGAATGGGATTTGCTTTGCCAGCTACACTGAGATTCTGGACAGATGTAAGCCCTTCCATTATCTTACACTATAATAAAATTGTCCTTTCATGTGTAAACATGCCCAGTACATGGTTGGTCCAAAGTCCAGAACTTGAGTTGGGTAAGTGCATTGTCTCATCGATTTTCCTTTCCTGGTGAAGGTGCATAAGGAAATATAGCCCAGCCATAGGATTGACTGAAATTTTAGACATATTCCATGTGTGGCCGGTTGGAGGTAGGTGCATGAGGCCATACATATATCTTGCCTAGTCAGTGCCAATCCCCACCAACACTGCCCTGGCATTGTATTACAAGTCTCACAGGTGGGTTTGAAACCTCTCTGCAGGGGCTACCAGAAAGTCACAGGTAGCTTCAGCACCACACTCGGATTTTGCAGTGCAGTCAATCTGTGACACGGAAACCTCTAAAATATAGTAAGTTGTATTTGTCATCATTTGTGTGGTGCTCATTCATCCCGAATAGGTTTTCTCGGCACCTCATGGACAGAGGAGAGTGCAAAACTGTGGTAAGTTGACTTCATCTACATCATAGGCCCATGTGGTTCTAATGGTCACCTGATAGATCCCTAGATTGGTAACATCCAGATTCCTTAGCACACCTTAGAGTGATGATGTAAAGAAGGGTGACAAAGCTGTATTAAGTCCTTCAGCATGTGATGAGTATCAGCCAAAGTCAAATGCAGACAAATGGTCATCCTTATTGTAGCTACAATGATATGTTTGTACCAATGTAGACATTTGAAAGCCCAGATGCTGATGACAACATGCTGTGATAACAGTCATAACACCAAGAGCTCTTAAGACACAAAAGATAGAGGAGAGGGGAGAATAGGATTCAAGCGACAAGACCCATATACAAAACTTCAGATACTTCACACTGGACATGCTATCAGTGTGTACACCTTGGAGATCCAGAATCCCTTGATATCTCTGGGGAGTACAACGTCACAGCCCACAGAGATGTGACCAATAGCTCATGTGACTGATTTGCATTGCCCCAGCGCTATTGCCCTGCCAAGTTGTAAGTCATCCTTTTTTTTTTGGCATCTGTTAATGTAGGGTTCTTTGCAGGCCCTTTAGCTCAGATTATTACCAAAACCTCACATTGCCTGTGAGTTAGAAGGTTGTTAACACCATGCATGGCATTATTCATCCTGTGACAAACATTGACCAGGTTAAGGATATAGGTAAGCATAGAGTCTCTTAATCATGCCCTATATGGTTCCAAGAATCTACTGGGACCCAAGCTCTCAAATGGGACCCTGATCACATCTGCCTACCCAGAACATGGTTATAGAGAAGATCATTCGATGGGTTTACATGATTGTCCAGCATCCTCATTAGGACCCTCTGGTAGTCCACATTCTGGGCATGGACAGGTAGCTCGTGATGTCCTGATGCTGAAATTACTCACAGGTGAGTCAGTTAAGTCAGTATTTGACTGATCAATATGGGTCACATTGTGGTGCATGCCACACCATTATTAGTCAGCATCAATCACTTAGCGCCAGCCAGCTTGAGTCAAGGTCGGATTCAAGGGTTTAATGTTTCAACCATTCGTCCACGTCTGGCTATTTGACTATGTCAGTAGTCAATAGTTTGGAAGCCTTCTTGGTTTGACTATGTAGACCTGGCGGTGAAAGAATTGTTGATCATGATACTTATGTAAGCCTTTCTGCAGATTTCAATGCAGCTTGACTTGTGTCCAAAACAACACAACAGGCAGGAGAACTTGTTCAGTGAGTGAACCAAGCCTTGTGTTTGCTAATCTGTGATTGAATATCTGAAGTGAATGATCCATCCACACCATCTAGTTGCATGCGGTAATGCATCATCTGATTGATTACATGTGCCTATGATGTAGACAATGGCTACATATAATTCAAATGTTGCCTTTCTCTATGTCATAACCAGACAATTATACCCTACAAACTAGTGAGCCACATGGAGGTCTTGTGGCGCACGCTAAGATAAGGATTGTAGCAGGGTGTGGAGAGAAGAGAAGGAAGGAGTCTTGAGATAAATATCAGGGTGTTTGGCCCAGGGTGGTGTCAGAAACACATACAAAGGTCAGCAATGACTTTGTCAAAATGGAAAGAAGTGACTCACGTACAATGTTATCCATAGTCATCGTGTGCATTACATCATTTACATGTATGTATAATTCAGGCAGGCTAGAGAACAAATATATATAGGCAATAAAACAAAGAAGACATAGGCTTTGACAAAACTATCAGTGCTATATGAAAGGGGGTATGGAGGATGACTACTTGACTAAAGTCAACAGACCAATTATCCTAATAATTAGACCAAAGGCAAATAAATGCCAATATATCAAATAGTTAAAGCTACTTTGGTTTACCACCTCCTATGCAATCATAAACAAAAACCTGTGACCGAAAAGTGTATATTATGGGTGCATATGGGCTGCAAAATTTGGTGCCACGTGGAATAGCCAAAGGTCAATTTTAAAATCCAAAAAACCACCACATTATCACATATAAAAATACTACAAAAAATAACTGTAACTAATAACTACTATCGGAATATGATCCCTAACTAAAAGTAACTTTAAAGATGCAACAGACCTGTAAAAAGACCATGGGAATTTGGCGCCAGAAAGGTAAGAAATTTTGGAAACATTCAAAAATTTGTGGTAAAGTTGTGCACGAACAATCCTAACTCTGCTAACACTACATAGGGAATCGTAAATCATTTGACATTGAAGCTTGAAGTGTGATATGGGATTGACACCATGGCAGAACTTTATATGGTCCAGGTAGATCTCTACAAAACTTATCCAGATGAATTGAGGAGTCCTCTGCCATGGTATTGCCTCACTGACTCTCCAAAATTACACATTTGCGTTGGAACATCCAGTCCTTTTTTCATGCTATTGCTGCTGTCACCCATCAATGAATTCAAGTGTAATTATATAACTTGTGCTTCCCACACTGCACACCCTTTGCTCATGTTTCTTTGCTTGAAATCACAATGTTCACATTCTCTGGAATTCGATAAAGGTCTGTAAATGGTATGGCATATTGTCTCAGGCAAGTCATGGCAATTTACAGCCTCCAATATTAAGTGATAAACAAACATCTGCCATTTCCCTTAGAGATAAATGAAGCTTGGTGTCACCTTTAAACTGTTGGAACCCATAGTTCTGTACTTGTATTTCAAGTTGCATTTCCGCTATGCTGGGCCTTGCTAGTTTCTGTCTTGAGACACTTGATGCACACAGAATGGTGGACCTGATGGTTAGAACACAGAAACAGCAAGAAGAGAATCACAGTTCTTCAGGCATACATAGGCAGGTTCTTCATGAGCATTTTCAAGTCATCAATAGTAAGTTTTTCTTCACTAATCTTGCAATGCATGCAGAATATCTGGTAGTGGCTTAATGCAACCCTGTCCCTAGCAGTGATGCAGGACCACATGGTGCTTGCAGATGTGCCACAACAGTTTCAGTGATGGATTTGAGCAAATGATTGTACTCAACATGTCACACATAATCTTGAGAGCACCCTTGAGATACATTGTGTACCTACAACAGGCGACATTCGTTAATACCTGACATGTTATGAAGAAAGATCCACAAACGTACTTGAATCCACAACATGACAAGCAAACTCCTAGAGTTGGAAAGCATGGCGAGCATTCGGAAGCTCTCATAAAGCTTGAGAACATGCTTGATCTTGTTTGGGTTCTCATGCAGACCACTGATGATTGCCTCCCACCTGGCCAATCTTGTCCTCAGTGAGCTGATTTCATCATTGTGAGCAGCACAAATTACTGGCTAGTGTCACGGTATGCCTTTGTAGACATCCCATCGATTTCAGGCCCAGTGTTGATATGTGCATGCCACCATGCATCTCACGCAAGATGGTAGAACCAATGGTGTTGACACCAGCATGCACCACATGACAAGTGCATCAAGGCAGACACACGTGCAGCAGTACCACCTTCTGCACCAGTACCATCACCCCCTGTGGCCCGTCACAGTGCTCGCCAGTGTCACCACAACCTTTGTTTCCAGCATGACACCCATACCCTCTCTTTTCTCTCTTACTCCTCTCCCACTACCAGCAGCACATCCATATCCTCCCACCTCACTTTTGCCTCCATCTCCACATCTGCATCCCCCATCCCCCACAATGCCACCACTCTATACAGCCCCTTGAAGACCTCAACATGCACATATTTCCTGTGGCAGTGCAGCACAGGCTCATCACGTTGCCCAATTTGTATGGCTTGTTTGAGGGGCAGACGGGGTGTGGTGGTATCTGGTGCATGTGTCAATGGTGGTGGGTCCAAAACTATGCCATGATGAGGCCAGGTTCAACGTCACCTGGAGCTTTTCAAAGATGTTTGCTTTGTACCCGACATTATCCTGCACTCACAGGCAATGGGAAAGGCTAGAGGATACAAAGATCAGACCGTTAACCCCAGGGCTGTTTTCAATAATAAATTCAAATGATGTTGGCTGCACAGTCTGCAGTGCAGTGGGAACCCCTCCACCTGTTCCCACTGCAATGAGGGTGAGGTGGTAGTCCCATCACCGTTTGCACTTTGTTGGCTTAGTGTTATCAATCGGGATGAAATCAGCGTACATTTCAATGCTCATGATGTATGTGGACTCACTGTTTGAGGCCTCGAAATAGCTGCTTGAAAGTTGTAAAGTGTACTGTACTACAAAGATAGTGTTCGAGAATTGATGACATGGTCACATGACTAAATAGGATCACATCTTAGGTACTACCAAGTAGAAATCAACGCAGGTACAGTGCTGGCTGCACCAGGACAAAAATAAAGAAATATATTTGCTTAATAAAATGAGAATATGTCTGCTTTAAAATAAAATGGGATTTAACAACCCTTCTGAACCTCAATTTGGGCTGTGAGTCTTGGTCACTGCCAGCAGTGATGAGCTTGATGTCTCTCATCAAACTTCTGAATCAAATGGTCCCAAACTTGGCATGAACATTTGAGATAGTAGTATAAAGCATGTACAAGTGTTTGATTATCGAAAACCGATGGGGAGGATAGTTCCCAGGCCTGTAAATCTGGTGTAAATCTGGTGTAAATATTCACTTACCCCTCACTTACCAGGACTTACCAAATGCTTACCCCATAAATTTTGCACTCACAGCTCAATTAAAATGTTCTACAGGCAGAGGACTCTTCCTTGTATATTAAACAATGTTTCAGTCAACTTGGAATATTTTTCCACACAGTGTGCATTAATTTAAATGTCTATATGCTGTTTGACTTTGCTTGGGAGGGACTGCAAACTATTACCTCCATCACATTCTCTTGAATTCCATTACATATATGTGCACCATTCTCTGAATATAAGAAAGTATTCCTTCAAACTTCCTGGTTGCACCATCTGGAAGCATAGAAGTTACATTCGGTACATGTTCTAGTTGCACTAAGTCCCCAAGTACTGGCTATCCAGTGGTGCACTGGCAAATGTTGCTGCTAGCTGAGCATGTAATTATCATTATTATGGACAATTACAACTACTATCTATCTACTATCTAATACCATTCTTAAGATGTGTTGAAGAAGGCAACAACTCAGAATGCAATCAAAACTTGAACAATGAATTGAAGCTAGTATTTTTTGGTTGAGATCAGAGCAGTCAGGCACAAGCAGGGAGGTGAGAGCCAACGTGTCAGGTAGCCTGCTTGTCTGAACCACACTGTTGTTGCCCAGCTTCAGCAGGACCATGGTGGTGGAGCCATGGGTGACTGGTGAGCTGGCTAGCTTGCTGGCTCCGATGGGTTGATCGTGCATTTACTATAAGGGCAACCTCCAGGGGAAGTGGAATATCACACTGAACACTGGCAGATGGGAATCCAAAGATATATAAGCTCACAGAAGACTACATACAAGGATACACACCTGGCAGATGGGAATCCGAAGAGAAAAGCCTAAGGTTCCCACTGCCAAGATAACTACCAAAAGGAGTACTCATATAAGCGCCGGGATGTACTGTGATTACGTAATGGGGCTGGAATCCAATCCCGTTACGTAACCGGGCGCTTATGCGAAGGAAAAATGAAGAACAAATGCACTGTGTTTATGTAATGGGGTTGGAATCCAATCCTGTTACGTAACACAAGCACTTATGTGGGTGAGAATGGATGCCAAGTTACGTAATGGGATTGGAATCCAATCCCATTATGTAACCGGGCGCTTAAGTAAGCGAACTTGAACAAAAAGATAGGCGCGAGGGAGATCATGGGGGGAAGGGAGAAGTGGGGAAGAATAGGTAGGAAGAAGAGATAATAGAGAAGTGTAGAACCACATGAAATGGGGTTCCCCTTACATCACCCCCCTTCTAGAGTGTGATGCCCCGACACACTGAGACCTACTGGAGGGACAGGTGTTCTTTGACGGAAGGTGTCGAAATCAGCAGTACGAATGCGATGAGGGGCACCAGGATGGAGGAGGTGGACGTCAGCAATGAGGTCTGGGGCTGCTAAATCTGTCTCAGGAATCCACTCATCATGCTCATACCCATAACCCTTCCACCTGACCTTGTATTGGAGTTTCCCACAGCGGAATTGACTGTCCAAAACCTGTTCAACCTCATAATGCTCATCTTCCCCTACAAGGACTGGGGGAGGTGGGGGTTGAGCTTTCCGACCAGGAATGGGGTCTGGAGGGGCTGGGAGGAGCTTCACCACAGGGAAGACAGGGTGGAGGCGACTCATCAACTTGGGGAGTCAAAGATGGTAAGCATTGGAGCTGACCTTATGTTCCACTAGGAATGGGCCTAGATTCCAATGTGACAATTTCTTAGAGGGGCGAGTGGTGCTAATGTTGCTTGCATCTAGGAAGACTTTGTCACCAGGAACAAAGGTAGGGGCTGGAGCACAACAACGATTATAGTATCGAGCCATATCCTCTTTTGCCTTTACAAGGGCAGCTCGGGCTTCAGACAGGGAGTCAGCCATTTGTTGTTTGAACTCATTCACAGCTTCTCTTCTAGATGGCTGGTGGTGAGGTTCGAAGCCCAGGCGTGGGTGATGAACAGAGTCAAGCATGAAGGGAGTCTCTTTTGTGGATGAGTGAACATGGTTGTTGTGCTGGAACTCTGAAAGGGGTAGGAGGTCATCCCAGTTGTCCTGTCGCTTGTTCACAAATAGGCGGAGGTATTGCTCCAGCTCTTGGTTGACACATTCTGTCTGTCCATTGGTCTGTGGGTGGTATGCAGTGGAGGCAGCCACCTCAATACCCAGAAGTCTGTATAGCTCACAAGTGAACTCACTGACAAACTGTGTACCTCGGTCTGAAACTACATGGAGGGGTAGGCCATGGTGTCTCCAAACATGATCCCTAAAGAGACGAGAGGCTCCAAATGCTGTAATTGTGGTCAAGGTGGGGATGAAGTGAGAATGTTTGCATAAGGAATCCACAACAACCATCACAGCATCATACCCACGTGACTCAGGGAGTTCAACAATGAAGTCAACACTGACCGTCTCCCAATGCTGCTCAGGAACCTCCAGAGGGTGTAGTTCTCTGACAGGCAATCAATGCTGAGCCTTGGTGTGCAGACATAGGTCACACGCCTTTGTGTAGCTACCAATGTAGTGAGACATGTGGGGCCACCAATAGTTCCAAGAGACAAGCTCCAAGGTCTTCCAACATTCAGCATGGCCAGCAATACGAGTGTCATGATGTTGGGAGACAATTCGATGTCATAAGTCATGCTGATCAGGGACATATATCTTTCCACAGAACAGAAGTGTACCATCCCTCTCACTCCACTCTGATAACTTCACAGACTTCCCAACAGTCTTGCAAAGTTCCTTAGCAGCACATGCAACCAACTCCTCTAGCTCTCCCTCCTTGGTGCCATTACGAATGTCCCTCAGGATGTCATGTTCTTCACCTGTAAACTCCAGTCCTTCCAGTGCATGGATGACAAAGTGTTCTGGTTGGAGAAGCACCAAATTATCATTGTCATTTGAGCCAGTGCCATGATCAGGTCGGCGTGAGAGTGCATCTGACTTGCCCATTGTCTTGCCAGGACAATGGTACAGGTTGAAGTCGAACCGAGACAGATAAAGAGACCAGCGGGCTTGGCGACGGTTGAGCTTTTTAGCTGTGCGGAAATATTCAAGATTTTTGTGGTCTGTCCAGATCTCAACATGATGTCTCGCCCCCTCAAGGAAGTGTTGCCATTCTTCAAGGGCATGCATGATGGCGAGCATGTCCTTGTCATGGATCTCATAGTTGTGCTCAACCGGACTGAGACTCTTAGACAAAAAGGCTATGGGGTGCCATTGGTTATCGACCTTGGACTGTTGGGAAAGAACAGCACCGGTTGCAAAATCAGAGCTATCTGCTTCAACACGATATGGGAGGTCATCATCTGGGAATGCAAGGATGGGTGCAGATGTTACCAATCTCTTTAGTGTCAAAGGCAGCCTGATGTGAGGGTCCCCATGTCCAAGGAGTGTCTTTGCGAAGCAGGTCAAACATTGGATGTGCATGGTGTGAGAACTTCTCAATAAGTTGACGATAGAAGTTGGCAAAACCAAGGCACGACTGCACCTCCTTCTTATTGTTAGGTGTTGGCCACTCAGTGACACCAGCAACCCTGACAGGATCCATTTCAGCTTTCCCATGAGAGATGATGAGACCTAGGTATTCAATCTTGGTCTTGTCAAAGTCGCACTTGTCAGGATGCAAATAAAGCTTGTGTTCTCTGAGATGCTGTACCACTTTCCATACGACTTTATGGTGACTTTCTAGATCTTCTGAAAGGATCAGAATGTCATCCAGATAAATGCATATGACACCTTCAGCAATGAGGTCATGGAAGATGTCATTCATCATAGTCTGGAAAGTGGCAGTGCTGTTAGTGAGGCCAAAGAACATCACTAGAGGTTCAAACAGTCCCCAATTTGTCCTGAATGCCACTTTCCACTCATCACCCTCTTTGATTCTGACATTGTTAAAGCCCCAACAAATGTCAAGCTTAGTAAAGTAGTGGGCCCCTCGTAGGCTGTTGACTAGTGATCACCACGGGTAACCCCTGGGTACAAAAACGCCGACCCGTACCCAACCCGTGGCACAACCCTTACCCGTGACGTGGGTACGGGTTTCTCTGGGTTACGCACGGGTACACCGTGGGTACAGGCTGGCAAACTCCTCAGGCCCTCCACCACCTCCACGTCTCTCCACCCCCACCTCCACCAGCCCTCTCCACACCTACCTCCACACCCACCAGGTCACGTGGCTGCTGGCCAGAGGATGACGCGCGACCACAGCGCCCACCTGGCGCGCTCCCCCCAGGTGGGCGTGCTCTCCACCCCCACCTCTACCCCACCTCCACCTCCACCCCCACCGCGTCGTGTGAGCGCCAGCCAGAGGATGGCGTGTGACCACATGCACCATCGCGACGCGTGACCACATGTGCCATTGCGATGCACGACCACAGTGCCCATCGCGATGGCACACTCTCCACCTCACCTCCACCCCACCTCCACCTCCACCACCACCTCCACCTTCACCCCCACCGGCTCGCATGAGTGCCGGCTGGAGGACGGCACGTGACCACGCGCGCCATTGCGATGCGCAACCACGGCGCCCACCTGGCAGGGCAACAGGGACAGCGGGTGGGGGTTGAGGGTGGGGAAGGCTTGGTGAAAAACCCGGGAATACCCCCAGGTTGGCTGTGGGTCAGACACATCTGACCCACACCCAACCTGGGGTGACCCAAACCCATAACCCACACAGGTTACCCATACCCGTGCGAATCACTACTGTTGACAAGGTCGGAAATCAAAGGAAGAGGGTAGCAATTCTTGATTGTCATTGCATTCAGCACTCGATAGTCTTGGACGAACCGTAGGGCACCGTAGGGCACCATATTTCTTCTTGACAAAGAACACTGGTGAGGCCACTGGTGACTCCAACAATCAGATGCATCCTGTGCTCAAATTCTCCTTGAGGAATTTGTCCAATTCAGCCTGCTCTCCTGGAGAGAGGGGGTATACCTTGGGTGAGGCTCTGGGGTTGGCTCCAGGTTCTAACTCAATGGCAGGATCCCATGGTTTGCATTCTGGAAGCTTGTCAAACAACTCCTTTGCAAAGACATCTTCGTAGTCAGACAGGTAGTCAGGAAGAGTGTCTGAAGGTTGGGAGTTGTGCCAGGCTGCTTCTGCAAGGCATTGGGATGTTGTTGAAGAAGCACGAATGAACTCAGCTTGGGGAGGGAGCATAGCGACTAGAATGTGGTCACCCTCTTCTATGGCCTCATCAGATGTGCCTTCAGCCATTTTAGAATCACCCCCATACTGTTGACTCAGGAGGAGTTCTTCTTCAGCTGTTCATCCATCTGAATCATGCATGAGAATAGGGCAAGGACCAATACGGCAGGTGCACAGTCGTAGGGCCTTCTGATGTTCTTCCTTGATGATGTTGCAACATGTATGACACTGGGGAGGACACTGAGTCATCCATACTTCTTGAGACTTCCAGTCAACTTCTGGGTTGTGGTCCTGAAGCCAGGTGTAGCCAAGGATCATACGTTGATGCCCTAGGTGCATAACAGCAAACACAGCTCTCTCAGAATAGTCTTTGTACCGCAGAATTAGATCAACAACTTCAGTGATAGATCCAGACTCATTGGGTGAGCCATCAACATTGTACACTGGAATAGGACGAGAGAGTGGTCGTGCAGTGAGGCGGTTTTCCTTAACAAATCCCGAGTCGATAAACAAGCCAGTGGCACCAGAGTCAAGTAGAGCGTGAACCGACTTGATCTCTGCTGTGTCTGGGGTTTGAACCTCAACTGGGAGAGAGAGGGAGTTTGGGCCTGGGGTGGTAGCAACAACATATTGTGCAGGAAGGTTTCATTCCCATTTTTTACGACGGAAGCAAGTAAGAGGTCGGAAAGGAGTTAAGGGTTGTGTGTCTAGCATTTCAGTCTCCGTAGCTGAGGAATCAGGTTCTGAATCTGTATATTCATCATTTACCTGATTATACAGCAGTGGAGCGAAATGATTGGAAATTGGCAGCAGGGGCACACTATTCACCTGCTGCTCCTGGTGATATTTATGCTTCTAAGTTTCCAACCTCAGGTTGCAAGTTACTCCTTTGCACATTGTGTTCAAGTTAGTGTTGTTATCCTGGCTGGGAACAACATCAATGTAATGACAACAACGAAGGGAGCTACTAATGCATGAGCTAACAAACCTTTTCCTGCACAACTTTGAGGAGCCGTTCTGGACATGGTTGAGCAAGCTGTGGTGTATCTTGCACCACCGAAGACTGGTGACTGGCAGCATGGAAGAGTCCTTGTGTGAGTATAAAAAAATCTATGGTTCTTGTTTGGCACATCTCTCACTTTGGGTGACATGGGGATCACCGTGTTGACCGTGGACCAAAGCAATTCAATTTCTTGCAGGTGAAACTACTGTTCCCAATCCATAGTCTCTCCTCCAGGTGAGTTGATTGGTTTAGGATTCTGAAATGTTTACAATTTGGTACTTAGCACTTTTGTTCCAAGTGTTTGAGCTCTTCATCGATGAACCAAGAAGGATGATGTTCAATGCAGTTTTTCAAAAGCAGCCAACAAGAAATAGGATAAGAGTGGAAAGGAGGTACCAAATCATGAAAATAACTGAGTGGAAATGAATTTGTATTATCTTATTTTTTGAATTACAGGAGCCACAGATAGGGTTGCAAGATCAGGCTATGGCTGTCTGAAATTGTAATACCTGTAACCACAGATGCAGGTTATCCACAGATTTATTTGTGTCATGCCTTAGTAACCAATCACAGGTGTATGCATATACACGAGCGCTATACACAACTGTTTTTTTCATTCATTCCTTGAACATCACACTCAACTCCTGGAAAGGAATCCAGTCAACAAGCTAATCACATACCCCCTCTCATATTCTTTTGATTACTATTACCACCATTCCTGGAGACTTGATTGTTAAGCTCAATAAGTCTAACTACTAAACTTGGAAGGTGCTGCTCAGTCATAAGGATCTTTGGGGAGACATTTCGAGATGTGAAATTATAGGGTGCCTATGTAGAAGTGTCCAGAGGGGTTCTGCCTCTACCACCAGTTAACTATCAATGACACCCCAAAGATCCTTATGACTGAGCAGCACCTTCCAAGTTTAGTAGTTAGACTTATTGAGCTTAACAATCAAGTCTCCAGGAATGGTGGTAATAGTAATCAAAAGAACATGGAAGGGGGAATAAGATTATAAGCTCACAGGATTACTTACAAGGAGTAAACCTGGAAGATCAAGAATCGAAAAGAAAACAAAAGTTCTCACGCAAAGATACTACGTATGGAGTACCAAATGTGCCGGGACGTACTGGGATTACGTATGGGTAAGAATCTAATCACGTTACATAACGGCCTTACGGTGGAAATGATGTACAACTGCACTGTGTTTAGATAACTGTCTTGCATTCCTATCCTGTTTTCTAACACAAGCACTTATGTGGTGATATTGGATGCCATGTTACATAATGGGATTGGAATCCAATCACGTTATGTAATTGGGCGCTTAATGAGCAACTTGACTGACTTGCAGTCATCAAGGTACAGGCTGGCACACATATGCTTAGAATGTTTAGGTTTATTCAAAGGAACTCTACATCTATGTATATTTTTGCCTATTAATGTTGAATATAAACACTTATGTTGTAATCCAGGGGATATGTACTTATCCCTACTAGGAGAATGGGGTATTGACATACTTTGCTGGAAATTAAATACACCTAACATGACAAACTATGACTGACTTTATTGGACAAAATAAAAAAACTTTCCAAAAATCCTGCATATATCACACATGATAGAGCAAGATCCTGCATTATCCTTTAAGATATGGGATGATCATGACACATCACACAAAGATACCTTATAGTCCTGTGTGATTCTGCATGATTTTATGTGATTCATTAGGATTTTTCAAGATACCAATGTGATATGGGTTAATCTTTCATAATTTGTACTGACTTTTTAGTTTTTGGAGTCCTGAGTGATCACTGAGGATTTGCCAAAATCAAGGAATACCTCTAGATCACACTGTGTCATTCAGGATAGCTGCATGTGATTTACATAGATCATGTATGATATTCCCAAATCACTCATCCTTTTAAATCATGATGTGATACCTTCATGATAATTGGGTAGTGCATGATTTAGGAGGATCCATCAGGATCTGGGAAAATGCTACACTCATGGAGGATTTTGAATGATTGGACAGTATTGTTATTTCAAGACTAGCAAAACAATTCTTAATAACTCAGAAAACATCAAACAATTAAACCATTATTAATAATTATTCAGTGCGTCATTGTAACAAACTGGGTGCTTACCCAACCACTACGACTTTTCAAACACAGTGTTTGTCCTCTCATGCCCTGTTCACTACCTGTCGCAGGTCTCTTCAGAAGTGTCCTCAACATTAGAAATGCTGGTACCACGACACTGCAAATGCCGTCTTCAATGGAAAACCGTCTCCTTGCTGAATATCGCAATGGAAGCAGGCCGGGTATGTTTTCTGTTGACATTGCCTTTGCTTTCCTTTTGAATGACTGTATATCCATTCAGCCTTGACTATCCCTTTGTGAGCATGGTCACGGTGTTTGGTGGCTGTCGTCATTCACACTAACATCTTTTCAGACCTTGTTAGTCGATGTGTTATCAAAAGGTGACTTCTATGTGAGTTCATGATCCATCATCCTAATGCCCTGATACGCGATGTTGAGCTGATACATGCTAGCGAGCTGCAGCAGCTGATACCTGTCGTCAACACTGAGAAACAGCTCAATTCGGCTCAGAATATATCCAAACTCATCGAGATGCAAGTCCGAAAGATGCTGCAGTGAATCGCAGTAAGCCAGTGTGCATAATCATGGCGATGACCGTGCTCAAGTGTTCCTTGCAGCTCCAATTTGATCAGGAGACATTCCTGACGTATGCGACCATGGATGGTCTTGCCAACGATCTTGCGTTGAAGCTTGTGGACAGCAGCATTCAGCATGGCAGGCTGATCGCGCTCTACATGGACAAGTCTATTGAGATGTCCCTTTCGATTCTGGCCGTGCATAAGGCCAGTGGCGGCTACGTTCCATTGGATATTGATCATCCCACCGAACACATACAGGCAATCATTTGTCTTGCGCAGACAACAATGGTGCTCACCACCACGACGGAGCATCACAGTCAACGTGCTTCCATGATCCTCGATGCCACTGTGGAGGTGGTGTCCATCCATATCAGAGATCTTTCCCTGGGTGCAAAGCCGGATGTAGGACGTGTTGGCCAAGACAATGTCTGACACGTCCTGTTCATGAGCGGGTCAACAGGGATGCTGAAAGGTACCGTCGTATGGTTCATTGGTCTTGTGGAAGGCTACTCACTCATTTTTCATAAGTGTCATCCTGACCCATGGATCCATCATTGAGAGCGCCATTGCCTCCCAGGACATCATTGAACCACTGAATGGTCGTGTGCTGCAGTTCTCCAACTACATGTTCGATGTCAGCATCTGGGTGAGTGTGCCTTGAGTTTTCTTTTCACCCGTGTTCTCGTGTGGTGCATGCACCATGCCTTATTCAACGGCTGGGCCATGGATAATGTGATATCTGACCTCCACGATGTCTACAACTGCCACCCCCTCCCTCTTTGACGTTCGTTCAAACCGATGATCAAATACCTTGAACGTCTCAACCGTACGGCCAGCGTGGACTTCTGGTGAAGCCATCTAGAAAATGCGTCACCGACACCTTTCCTTCACAGTTTGCCCGGTGCCCCTCGTGTGGCGGCCGATGCGACAGTAACACATGCGATCCACACGGGGCACAACTCATTTGGTCAAGTTCCTATGATGAGTTGTGCGACATCGCTGAAGATTCCATATTATGATAATATTTCCTTTTAGGTGGACCGTAATTAGAAGTGTGTTCCTATCCTAGAATAAATATACATGTGTCGTGTCTATGTGTAACATGGTTTGAATACAACTTATTTTATATATATATAAATATGTCTGTCATGGCAAGGTGGATCTGAACGGCACAATTCTGCCGCCAGGGGGAGAGAGCATGGATGGTTGTGTTGGAGGACTCAGCGACAACACGGGCAGGAACATCAGATGAGAACGAGTGTTGGGGTCATGCTAGAAAATGAAACAAACAAGGTCAGCCAAATTGAATAACGACGTGACGCGACTGACCTGTAAACCTAATAGTATCTCAATGTGTTAAGGGCCCTCAATATGAGCATTTTCACTGTTTTTGATGGGTGTACTGATGTTCATGGAGCTGGCAACGAGAGTCATCCGGCACAAGCCTACCAGTGTTCAGTCCACCAGCGAGATGCTTGTTGTCATCAACACACACTGCAATGCAATCAACTAACGTCAAGTCTCTCACTACAAGATCGTTGTGTGCGCTCTCAGGCATGGTAGGAGCATCTTTGAGGCTCCGGGCTGCCATGCCTTGCCTTATCGCTGCGTCTTTGACTCGTTGTCCATTGCCCTGAGTGCGTGGTCAGTGGCATATCTCCTGAATATTCAAGTGACTTAGCTGATTTTGTGGTCATTCAGACTGTCATATTCAGAAAATAATCTATCTGACCTGTTGGGGAGATCACGACACACACTGGGATTGGGTTTGAAGGTAATATTTGGCATGTTGGTGAGGAGCTACAAGGGAGCAGGAACGATGCTAGGAAGCACGCCAGGACGGTTGAGGATTGCAATGTCTGTAGTTTTTGGTATTGGTGGAGTGTTATTGAAGATCGGGACATCATCGCTGTGCAGGATTTCTACTATTCTTTTCGATCTGATCTCGATTATCTGCGGGATTGGGTGAGTGTAAATCCCGGTATTTTCAGCGGTCGCTATCGAGGCTCACCTTCAGTACAATTCCGGGTACAGTGTGACTATTTCTCTTTGCGAAGCCAGATCCAACCTCCTTGGGCGTGTGAAACGGCTGCCGCACTTGGCCTTGAACGTGGTGCTCAGGACTCCAAGGCACACTCTCCTGGATATTTTGACATCTCCTATGACCCTGAACATCGGGAAGCTGGTTGGCGCAATGTTCGGCATAGTGGGTGTTCTCCTGGGGATGAAAGAAACCTTGCCGTTTCAGTTGGCTGGGCTTCTATGTGCTATTTCATCATTCATTTGTTCTTTCATGTGAGTTTTGGGTTTCCACAGGTGTATTGCACAGCTCACCATGTTCTATTCTTTCCTAGCATATCAGTTGGTGCGGCTGGCGTGCCTGACTTCCTGGATGATCTCACAGGCATTGCGAGCTTTGGCAAAGTTTTGCTGCATGTTTGGACTATCAAAAAGGCAGACAAATCAGGACATGGTGTATAAATGTTATCATCTACAGTGAATTTAATTATTAAGTTGGTATCTGCTTTCATAACATGATAAGTAATCTGCCTCGGTTATGATATTAAAAGGCTAGTGGGGCAAACTATTAGAATGCAGAAAACTCCCCGCTATAGGCAAGCGCAAACTGGAGGTGCATCCAAGCATCAAAAAAATATGATTCCCCAGGATGCCGATCGTCAGGTCTCTGGAGTAGCATGTTGACCATCGGTTTGGTGAGGATCACCTCAACCTCACTGGTGCACGAATGAACCACTAGTGGTGGAATGAGCTGTCAAAGACAATATCAGCCCAGCGACAACATGAACGTGTTAAACTTACTTTTGGCTCAGGACCAGAAGAGTTAGGGATGCGATCAGAAAATCGAAACTGCCAGTGGACACATTGGGCATGTCAACACCAAATAAAATGGAAAGATAAAACACTCACCGAGATAGCCCACATAGGGTCAGTTGGGATCAAAGAGGATCCCACAACCATGCGGTGGAATGAACATGCACGTAGAAGTGCATCACCTGCGTCACAACACCATATGTCCACGTTGACATGAGAAGTGATCGCATGGTGTGTTGGGTGTCCTACCCCAATGATATATAAGTGAAACTTTGTTTGAAAAACCTTCATAAATATCAGGGAGACCATTATACATTAGCAAGTAGAAAGGACGAACTTTTTTTATTGCCTCGAAATTAACGTCAGATGGCCACATGAGGGAATCAATCCAGTCTTGAAGGTCGTTCAGCTCCCGATTGGCCATTCGACATATGAGGGTTTTGACGCTTCCATTGAAAAACTGCTGCAAGTGAGGTTTAGGTCTGGCCGAGTTGGAGTCAAAATTACCTGACACATGTATAGTCCTTCTGAGAATTTGATATTGAAACCGCGTTTGAAGGCTAGATAGTGGGGATGAGCATTGCTTCGGAATTGGTCATCACGCAGCAGGAGCACTTGTGCCAGACAAAGCACAAATTCCAAGTGCATATTATGCCCACCCTCCACAATATGATGATGAGGCTCCATAATTTGTCTGGGCTGCAGAAACAAAATCAATAAAAAACCAACAAAAGCAAAAAAAAACAAAGGGCATGCACCTCCATGGAAAGCAGTCCTGACACTGTATATATGAGTTGTGAATGTAACTCCAAGGTTAGAGTCGTCTCAGGTGGGATGGCCATCCATTCGCGAAGGGTGTCCGAAATTTGGGGATCTAACGAATGCACAAAATTGATGTCAAGGAGTGAGTTAACACCGCAAAGTATAGTTAATATAAGAAATGGTGAAACAGAGGGGGGTAATAATCTGATGCGAAGGATATCAATGGCTGTGAGTGCACCCCAGGTCTCGATTTCGGCAAGAGGGGCGCTGTTCAGGGAGAATATTGGAGAGAGAGAGATAGACCGGTATGAATTAACCTGCACCCAGTAAGGGGAGGCGAGAAGCTTGGTTGTGAAAAGGTCGTTGTAAACCACACGCTCGACACCATTACCTAACCCACGGCCCCTAAAAGGCAATGAGAAAGGAAGATGGTAGTATTGCGTTTGGAAACTTACACTCTAAAGTGTGTGTCTGCCATGAGTAATCCATGGACCATGAGGAATTCACTTGTGAACAGATCATCGACAGTGTCCACATCAATAACTTCCCATTTGGGTTCCTTGCCTAAAATATGATCACAAAGAGCGGAAAATAACCCATTAGCGATGGCATCAACATTCACACCACTTAGGTTAGAGCCGGAAGCATTACAAATCAGATCTTGAATGCGGAGGTGGCAGTCTTCACGCCACTGCATCACACTAACCCATTTAATGTCTGGATTGTCCTCTGAGGATATAAACATGTAGCGAGGAGACTGGGCGGGAGCAGAAACTCACGTGGCAGCATAGGCCAATAGGTCGAGCTGGGACTGGGTCCCAGGTTGATCTGCGAAAGGAAGCTGAGAGGAAGCATGGGTGTGAGGGAGGACAGGAGCATGGACATGCACAGTGGATTGTGCAGGAGGGACGGACTGTGTGGGTGAGTCAATGGAAGCATTAATAAGAACCTGTGCTGAACCAGCGGTCTGACCGGGGGATGAAGGTACAGGTTGAGAGGCCAGAATATGGGAAGAATGAGCGGGAATGTTGACGGGAGCAGGTTGTGCCAGATATTTGACGGCAGAGGCTGACTGAACCGAAGGAGGAAGGGGGAAAGAATGAGCAGGATTGCTGACAGCGGCAGCCGCAGGCTGTGACAGAGAATTCACAGGTGAGGGAGAGGGATCGGGGAGTCCATTGACGACAGCAGGGCACGTCGAAACATGTATAGCAGAGGGCTGGAGTCAAACTTTAGAGTAGATAGCATAACAAGAATACTACACACCTGGGAGGACCCATTGTTGCCCGTGCAGGCAGGCTCGCACGTACCACTCGTAATATCAGCTGCCCAATTGCCGTCGCTCTGCATTACGCACTCTGCAAAGCAGAGGTGCGTGCTGCTGTCAAAACCAGGGACAAAATCCGAGATTCGACCTGCGAGCTTTTGATGACGGGGTGCTGTATAGAGATGTTTAGAGGTGTTCGATGATATTGGTAAGACCTACCGATAAATAACAAATTGCGTCCTTGTGATATTGGGACAATATCTTTGGTCCATCACTGAAGTGTGTTTGACAATGAACTCCAGGTCCACCTCTGCCTGATTTCCATTTGCCTACATCCCCTGCAAGCGAGCACTGTAGTAAGTCTGTGCACAGGTTCGACATACGTCCAATGTATTGACAATGAGCTCCAGGTCCACCTCCGCCTGATTTCCATTCGCCTACGTCCCCTGAGAATGAGCACCACACGGAGGAGGGGCAGTCAAGAGGTATGTAACTCTTCGTCAGTTTTTAATGATCTACTGATAATGAAGCCAATACAGCAACCAGTTCACCCTTACGCCACCTTTCACCCTTAGGCAACCTTGGTAAGAATTTGGGATGATACGATACAACCTCATATTCTCAACAGCTAACCCTACAGATCCCGCAAATGATCACTGGCCTTCATCAGAGGATTTGCGCATGCTTAGTATCCAGCTCAGAAGTCGCACGCGCACCCTCTTGACCGAGGATTTGGACAACTGCCAGTCCACCACGATTCTGCTTGGTGTCAAATTGAATAGAGTGCCTTCTACTTATGCAGTACTAACTGGCTTCTCCAAAGAGCACTCCACCGTCGATGAGCTCATTTCGGCCATCATGAGTCACCAGGAGACGCAATATCTTTCAGAGCAACTGTTGGAGTCGTTCGCAACCGGTGTGGATTACAGCGTGCTCTGAGCTGGAGAAGCACATGCCGTGGAATCATTGGATGTCTGGCAGGACGGATGCCAGGTTTTGGACAAGCTTTCCACCATTCTCATATGCATGCTATCTCATCGTGACGAGAGAAATACCATCGTACATTCTGCCACAGCACCGCAGACTAGGGTCCCCTCTGCAACCTTGTGGGGCTTTCCTGAGACGGACTTGTTATATATATTGTACTTAGTTCCTGAGGTACGTGCTATTTGTTTCAATGATTATACATATTAACATATTATAAGGACCATCACTCTCGGCCGCACCAGTTACTAGTTGTGCCCCATCTCCCCGGGACAATCAATGTTGTGCCGCACCAAGCCACCTCTCGCCGACCGATGATGAATCGCCTATTGAGGGTGGTGCTCTAGGTACCACTGCGTCACAGTGGTTAAAAAACCAGTTCCCATCCATACATGCCCTGTCTGAAGCTCTTCGAAATCAAAGGTCTTTTGGCAGACCATATCGGACACACTTACATGTCCAAATGGCTCTTTATGTCTCCAAAGAGCTTGGACATACTCTCCAAATAAAAACCAACCCCAGTTCAACATCCGTTGTCGATGAAATCGCTATCTCATCCTCTGACATCAAGAAATTTGTGACAAGGCTCCAACCTGCGACATTTGACAATAATCGCTCACACCTCAACAAATATCGCAGAGTCTTCACTATGGTGACTTCTGATTCAGATGAGACATATGTGCACAATATAAAGGTCAAAAGGTTTAAGCAACTTTGTCAAGAATTATTTGCGACCAATGAAGATACCATCACAATGGTTTCGGTTGCAGTGGGCTCAGAAGTCAAATTCGAACGCTCGGTCCATTTGAAAGCTTGGGGCTACATGAATAGGTTGAAAGAGGGAGTTAAGATTTGCCTTTCGGAAGGATCATCGTTTTCGGATAATGATACCAACGAACAGGAGACTAGTATGTAACTCATGTTCACCAGTGTAACGTGTTCCCTGTATTTTGTGATACATGTTTTGTGATTACACTGCAGAGACCAATAAAATTAATGCTTTGTTTTTCCTCTTGTACTCAATGAACATGCCATAAACACGCTGTACACATGCTTTTCCACGCGATCGTTAATTACAAAGAAAGAAAGGGATAAAAACTGTCATACTTAGCTCTCTTGCACGACTCCCCTAGCCCAAAAGACATTCCTCATAATGGAGAATGTTGTTCCAATTATTGGACGTTTGCAAGCCGCATACACTGTCCTTCAGACCAAGGTCTTTCAAGGTACCCGGCTCCACCTCGGCAACATGTGTCGCCTCAAGATAATTCAAGGCCCAGTCTCATCATTTAGGCAAGCTGCTGAGCAGGTCAGTTCAGTCAGACTTCTGAAGATCAGACATCATACCAATTGAATCTCGTAGCATTCCACCGTGTTCAACGCAATTGAATGGGCAACATTGGTGGAGAACCTGAGCCAGATGGTTCAGGTGTTGCATGAGGCGCAACATGCATCAGCCGATCCTCCAGATGGCGAAAACATTGTCATAGTCCAGCGATCTCATCAGGCTCATCCTGGCCGGCCAAGGATTGAAATTGATCTGTCTGTCCTACAGTTTGCTATGGAGCTTCGACCAAACACAGCCTTGCCCGACGTATTCGGCTGCTCAGCAAGAACTGTGCGACGTCGCGCTCTTGACCTGGGCATTTCCAAACCTAGTCCACCTGTTAGGACTCCAGCAAGTCCAGGAAACAAGACGGGGAGGGAACAATATGTCTCATACACACCCACAATGGCAGCGCTCTCAAACAAAGATCTTGATTGAAGCATGGCTGAAATCTTGGAAATTTTCCCAAGCTTTGGGTGACAGATGATTACAGCGCAGTTTCGCTCATATGGGTACCGGGTGTCTAGGCAGAGAATACGTGACTCCTATGTTCGGATTTGGGGAGCCCCGCCAGAGTTTGGAGGATGTCGAATTGAACAACAAGTATATAAAGTAGCTAGCCCAAATTCTCTTTGTCATCACGATGGTTGGCATGGTGTGCATCTTATTACAAAAAAAAATTCAGATGACAACCTAATAGTGAAGGGGAATAGGGCTTATCAAGTTTGGCATTGTCATCCATCTCTTCATCGATGGGTTTTCTCGATTTATCAAGGCAGTTGGTGTACATGACAACAACCACACTGATATCATCCTCGAGGTGTTTTTGCATGGCATTGAAGAGACAGGGCTGCCTTGCCGCTGCCGAGGGGACCATGGCAGAGAGAACATGGCAGTCACGAATTATATGGAACAACATCGCGGGGGGGGGGGGGGGGGTCGCAATTCTTATATTTGGGGGTGGTGTGTGCCCTCACTGCAGAATGATTAGCTTACAAGATGTATGCTAGGAGTGTTGATAACATACGTTGCGAGTGTTTCTGGTACGACCTCAACCAGGGGTTTGGGTTAAAATGGAAAAATGTCTTTCAAGATTTAGAAATGTGGGACGGTCTCGTGCCTACCCTCCCAAGCCATGTATGGCTAATTCAACACCTTTTTCTACCTGAAATTCAAGCGGATGCGGAATTGTGGTGACAGGTCTGGAACACTCACAAAATGCAACTGAAAGGAGAGTGGGACCAGAGTCCTTGCGAAATGTTCTTCCTTGGTACGCTCGCCAATGGACCCTGGGGCTTATACACTGCCAGAGAGCCTGAAGATGAGGTTGTGAATGATGTAGCAGGATACGGAGTAGACTGGGAAGAGTATGAGGATGAAAGACTGATGGCAAACTTTTATTTGGCCAACTCAGGGGATCACAAAGATGTTTTCATCCAGAACCGGCCGGATACATTATCAGTGGTAGAAGTCGTCCCACCAGGGTGCCCCCTTACTCCTCCGGAGGTTAACCATCTTAACCATTTGTTGGGACAACACGTAGACCTGGGTAGTCAAGATATGGATACACGTTGGCAGGTGTGGATTACAGCTTTGCAACTGTGCATTGATATTTTGAAGGGGCGAAGTGTCTCCTGAGACCAAACTTGATATTAGTACGTGCCAATGTCAATGAAAAAGAATGAGGCCTTGACGTTCTCAGCAGCTTCTTATCATCCCGGCCCTTCTTCTTCCCATGATTAATCATCACACAATTGCTCTCCTGTATCAAACAGTCCAAGCGGTGGTATACATAATGATCTTCCGTTGCTCCAAACCAGTGAATCACGCCTTATTGACCTGGCTGTGGACACAACTCACAATCTTGGGCAATGGCACACACCCCCAATAATGACATCATCAGTTGACCCCATTTGTATGTTTCATCTCGTCTACTCCATCCTTAGACAAGACCCTGAATATACTCGTTCTGTAGTTTCAGACTGTTTGGGAGAGAAACTTGGTGGGGAGATCCCCTGCTTTGTATGCATCATAGTAGACACAATGGTTTTTTCTGTTCGTCGCCACTTTATAGATATGTCATTTTGTGAACTCGTAGAGCAACATCCAGCAGCTGTACCTTGAGAGGAACCCGTTTTTTGTTGTGAACCTTCCCATGGGTCCGGCACACCCATCAGGCAACAATCCAGCTCAGCTACCGAAGTGGCTCCATCTGTCTTTGCTTGATGTATCTGTGATTCATCAAGCATTCTTACATTCAAAAGGGGACATGCTCAAAATTGTGGATGAGAATACAACAAGACCCTAGGTCAATTCCTCTTGCTGCCATCCAGTGCTTGACCACTGTGCTGAAACACCACTGCCCTGATCAATGCGTGTGTCCCTTAGATATGAAACTCTGTCAGGGAACTCACATGAGAAAAATACCTACTCCCTGGGGTTTGATTGACAGATCTTCGCCAGTGGTGCTAGTGGCCAAAATCGGAGAGATAATAATCTGTCTCTTGGGAAGACACTCGTGAAATATTGTACTGGTGCTGCTGCCATGGTGGCACGTGATGAACTTAAATTATGTGGGGGAGCTCCAGCTCATTTGCTTTTGGAAGATATTACCATCTGCGAAACTCTCGGTAAGCACTGTCAGGACCGTTCTGCCTACTTAGCTGAGGCTTTAAGCTCAATGATCGATTGTAGGGTGTCTTACTTCTGGAGATGAGTTCTATCTCCTCGCACCACTCATAGAGGTGAGCTGCGGCAATCCTGCTCAAGTCCTGACTACCCTACCATCATGCATGGCGTGCCGATTTCGACTCACCTGCGTGCCATAGAGTCTGTCATTGGATGCCTCAGGAGGGGAGAGAAATGTGGAATTATTGACCAAAGAAGGGCTCTCACCTGTACCGTATTCATTCAAGTTGAATCAGACCATTATGATGACGAGGGGGGAGTCACATAAACACTTACCCATTCTGATACCATATAATGATGCCAAAAAATAGACTGAAAATCCCTATGATCTTTTGAACATACACAGAGCTACAATATCAGTGACATATAGTATTCATGCCTCTGGGAGTTATCATCAGTGACAGTGTCACGGCGTTACAAGATCACTGAACTCCACCAAACATCTCCACCATCTCCAAGAAATTAGCCTAGCTTACTCACCACCTGCTGGTAGCAAAGGTGTGGTATTTCAATGTAATTTATCACTAATGAACAATATACCCCATTCTCTCCCCCACTCTAGCCCCCTTGTGATCAAAAGCTCCAGCAAGTTTTCATACCTTTGGAACAACATTCTGACCTAGAAAACTCCCAAGGACAAAAGCCAGCAATATTTAGGGATAGGAAATAATGTGCACTCACATAAAAAATTGCCTATTCAACCCCCTACTCAAGCTGCATACCCCCACCCCTGATATATCTAAACCATGCCTACACCAACCACATCTCGTTAGGGGCAGACATCTTGCATGGAAATATACAATTAGAAGTAAGCCACAAACTAAATATCAGCACTAAAAGATTGAGGTTGACATGATATGACAGATCTCAGTTATACATTGGATATTTGGGAAAATTCTGCCTGAAACACCACACTACTTTGCATCGCACCCCCATGCCACTATGTGATGTCCATGTGGGTTTCTGTTTTGGAAACTGTGAACTCAGAACTAAACGTTGGTGTAAGGTACACAATCAAGTTTAGTCTAGCCACTGATAGTGTTCAAGGGGATATCAACCAAAGACTATTTTAACGGAGAACCCAATTAAGAGATTCTACTCCGGTGTTCAAATAACACTATTACTTTGCAGTAACAATGCAATTCAAAGCACTTGTAGCAAAGCTACTAGTCTGGTCAAGATAATACTTGAAACTATGAGGGAGAGCATACAGGGTTCCAATGCTTTGTTTTTATATGCAATATGGGGAAAGCAGACTTGGACGACTAGGCTCAAGGTCGCAACAATTGAATGGCTGTTCAACTGAAGGACTAAAAGGATAACCAAGAAACAAGGAGTGAAGGGACAAGACCAACAACAACAAGTTAAAACTAACTTGAGAGTTGATAAAGTCAACACTAACACAAACTAGTTAACCAGGCAAAGGCCCTACAAGCAACAGTGCCCAGATAAGATAGAGTGTGGTAGCTTTGTGCTGACACAAGCTAGTAATCAAGCTAAGGCCCTACAAGCAACAGAGCTTGATTAGATAGAAAGTGTACTACACCACAACACTAGTTATTTGATTAGACTTAGGCCCTACAAGCAACAAAGGCTAATCAAATAATATTGGTGGTTGTTACCAACACAAGCTATTAATTTAACTTTGGCCCTACAAGCAACAAAGCTTCAATTAAATAGAAGTGATGATAGCCAACACAAGCCAGCAATTGATATTTGGCCCTACAAGCAACAAAGTGTCAATTAGATGGAAAGTGGTGGTTTGCTTACACAAGCTAGTAGTCTTTAACTCTGGTCCTACAAACTACAGAGCTCCAACTAAAGCAGCGAAAAGCTGAAGAGATTGTGCTTCACCCCTGCAAGGTGAGAGGCAGACTGAAAGAGGCTCCTACAGAGTTTTTCAGCTAGGTCAAGTTCTTCAGGCTTGAACTGATCTGATAGAAGACTCAGGCTTCAGGCAGAAGTGGGGTGTGAAATGTGTGTGTGATTGCTTTTTGCAAGGCTACCTAGAGCTATACTTATAGCTTTACATCTGAGACACCCTAGACGCTTTAGGAAGGTCTAACAATAGAATGGAAGCTGCTGGAAGGTTCTGGCAGCTGCCATATATGGTTAGAATCTTCCAGAAGCTTCTACACTATTAATATGAAGCTAACTATTAGCTAGAGACGACTATGATGTCACTAAATTACTGACTCATGAATAACTATGATGCTGAAATGATATCATAGCATTCAGGCTCAGATTTGGGGTTGTAGTGACGTCATAATGTCTCTAGCTAATTAATATTGGATGATAAATAAGAAGTCACCTGCTGTGGAGCTAATTAATGATCCTGCTGACCAATGAGTTGGCTTACCTTAGCTGCTGAGTTACAATAATGGTAATTATTGGTCAGTAGCTGAGTTGAAGCTGAGTTACTGATTTGGCAAGTATTAGGTCAGCGACCCAAGTTGTGGACTCTTGTGGATCATTAATAGTGAACCCTGACAAGGAATAGAAATATAAAGAGAACCACTGATCAGAAACACTTGGAACCCTATAGGCAGATTCTTGAGACTATAAGTACATTATAGGGATCCATAACAGTTTCCTGGAAGTGGACAATCAAGCCATTGACGTCAAACTCCCCGAAGTCCTGCGCATTGATGGCTGGCATGACAAGTCCCACCTCCAAGTCCATCGCACGTGCCCCCCAACTTCTTCCGGCGATGTGAATCATTCCTTCTACAATAATAGCACTACAAAACAACAGTAAGCCCCACAATTACCACAATACACAAGGTGACTTACACTCCAGTGATCACATTGCCCCCGTTGTTCAAAACCTTTTTCACCACACCCAGAGTCCGCGTACTCGGTGCCAGCTCCAGGAAAGAGCCGATAATGACGAGTGTCTGCCCAGTGACTGCCATTGCGAGCCACGTGAGGTTGATTTCAAAAGGCATCTTGCACAGATGATAAGAATATGAGCGTTAAGTGTTTATGTGGGTGGTGGTAGTGGACAAGAGTAGGCCTTGGCGTATATGGGACCACACCACGGATTGTTTACCAGAGGTCCACTAAGCGCCATGCTGGGCATGGCCTGGCAAGCGTCCAAGAGTCCACGCCATCCCCATCATCCATCCAACTCCTGCTCCTCAAACCCCATCTGCGACACCTGATACTTGCGCCTTCAAGATAAGTCAGTGCCTCAAAAACGTATCCACCCCATTGACATGTAGTTGAGCCATATATCGACGTAAGTTCATTCTCATTCTACTTTTATTTCCATGGCTTACCTCCACTTAACCCTAGAGCAACACCAGTATACAGCATCCACCCCATCTCCATTCTATCGTGAACTCGGGCCTAGATGCAGTACCTTTGTAAGTTTGTTCGTTCTTTGTTTCACAATGTTTGTTTGCTTATGCGGAGGCGTAGATGTCAAGGTAATCATCTTTGCTACACATATTTACTTGCATATGCTCAAAATGTACTCCACCCCTCCCTTGCGCACTCTACCTATCCCTCAACATAGTCCATCCCACTCGCCCCAATTGCTATGGGATCTCTCATGCCATCGAAGGATTCCCTACGACTCGGAGGTAGGGCCATCGACGAGTCTGTTCGGACTCATGTTTGAAGGGGTCTGACATCCAGGCGTATAGCCAGTGCTGGTGAGTATCTTCCTTGGGTTTGACTTTTGTACTGATCGGGTCAGTTGCTTTTAGATTGGCCGTTGAATGATGAATCACCAAGTCGTCGACTCCCCCATTGTCGGTGTCATTAACACTAACGATATTCTTCCCAATGTTGAACACCTATGATATCATCGTTGGATCCTAGCTATTCACTTGTCCTCTTGTTTGTTTTTTAACTGATGCTTGGTGCGTTTAGTGGTAATTCACACATAGTTCACTCACGAGCCAAGGTGCTCGGCGGCTGTTTCTCCCACAATACCCTCATCTCTTTTCATCCCTTCACGCAAGACCTTGAAGATTGGGCAGAACTTGGTAATATTGGCTGGAAAGCCATTGAAATCTGACCGTATGGCGATCGTATAAAAATGGACTTTCGTCCTATTGCACTGAAAGACCGTAATGCCGCGGCTTCCGCTTGGATTGCATCTGTTTCTCGAGACTTGTGGCCTTGTTTGGGAAGACATGGACTCGAAGAAGGTCAGGGGAGTGGGTGCCAGATCTTCTGGCAAAGAACTTGTAATCAGAGCTCGCAGAGAAGTTATTCTTTCTGCTGGAGCCATAGACTCTCCTAGACTCCTTCTGTTATCTGGAGTAGGACCAGAGCAGGAACTCCGAACTCTTGGTATCAAACCCATGCACCATTTGCCAGGTGTTGGCGAGAACCTTGTGTGTACGCTTTCTATTGTCTTCCTGCCTCATCCATATTCAATACAAGTAGATGGATCATGTGGAAACTATCGTCGTGTGGAATGCCAGTTCCACGCCGAAAAGGACTGTCATGTTCAGCGATGCTGCCCTGTTCCACCATTTCAACATTTCTGACCCACACCTCAACCTCATGAGCCATGTATATCAAATCCCCTTCACCGACAACATCACTCACCTGGGATACCCATCCCCCGTACATGCTTTTGCAATGACACCCAATGTTCCTTGCCCAGTTTCGCATGGCAAGCTGTCTCTCACATCCTCCGACCCATCTATTGCGCCACTGATTGACTTCCATTATTTCACTGATCCTTGTGGAGAGGATGCAGCATTACTTGTACGTGGTGGACTTGCTTGCAAGATCGCTGAGACCCCGCCGTGTTCTGAATATATTGGTGAGGAGATCTTCCCAGGTCTGAACGTGACGAGCAACAAAGAGATCTCCTACTTGGCTCGCAAAGCATCCAACACGGTTTATCATTCGTCATGCACGTGCAAGATGGGACCTAGCACAGATGAAATGGCTGTAGTAGACGAACGGTTACGGGTCAAAGGACTGAAGGGCCTGTGTGTCGGTGCCAAATATGTCAAAAAAAGGATGATTGTCACGATGTAGAGTACTCGTGTTGCAACTCACTAATTTCCCTGTTCATTCGGCTTTCCCTGTCACATTTCTATATCTGAACGACTGTCTTCACTTAATAATAGTGACTGGTCCGAGTCTAATTTAAATAGTAATTACCTTTCGTTGTGTCGCACGAATGCACGTGACACACTTACTTACATAACAAAGTGAGTGTGATTTATAGAAATTACTGCAAATCCTGATAAGATTCCTGAGGATTGTACTACAGTGAACTGCGAATTTCATTTTCACAGTTTGTCAGTTTCAACGGTTTCAACAAATGAAACCAAAGAATGATTTGTGCATGTGAATAATGGGAGATCCTCCCAAATCCTGAGGCTAAATCCTTGAGAATCATGTCCAAATCATTCAGGATCCTGAAATATATTGCGTGATCACGGATATATACCCCGTGATTTAAATGAATCATCAATTATCCCTTAGTATACTTGATGATCTTGCAGTATTCTCGGGAATCCTGAAAGATTTACAGGGATAATGGAAGATTCATTTCAATATCTGCATGATTTGACAGAATAACCGAGGCTATTATTTTCTTTGTTTTATTTTGTCCAGTAAAGTCACTCAAACAAGTGCAGATAACCCACAGGTTTTTCGCAGGTTCATCCGTGGGAAACCTGTGGGTTTTGCATCCACGGATTTGGATGCCCATTTCCCACGGATATGCCCTGGTAGGCCCACAGGTATTTACACGGGTATCCATGCCATCATGCTAATTTATATTATTTTAAACCATGTACCTAATATGTGGGGACCCTAGATGTAGTTTCACAATGGTGACATTTTGTAACGCATTCATTCCAACTTCCTCACACCAGACCTCACACACTGACGAGTCGACAATGGAGGAGTTTTGGTAAGTCTTCTGTGTCCGTCACCCTCTAACTTACCTTGTTTCCACAGCTTCAGCAGGCGCCATTGTCATACGCACCATCCACGGCTCTATATTTACAGTGTGCACACAGAATGCACATATGGTGCTAATGTCGAAAGGTAAGTCAAACTACTTTGTTATTCAAAGAGAATTTTGCTGACTTTGTTTGTTTTTCTCCAGCCCTCTGTCATTCCTTCGTCCTGCCATCCGTAATGTCTGCATGTTTTGTAGGCTCCTACATGTGCCGTGACCGCCACCTGCTCCAGAAACACACCCAACCCTCTCCAGTACATGCGCGCACATTTTGTTATGTGGCAACGCATTCACACTGCTGCAGAATGACCAACAACCAACCCGTGCCCAGATCCGACCACTTGTTCGCATTTGGTTCGCAGTCGCAGTGCCTATTGGCTTATGTAGGTGCATCGGGGGCCCAAGCCGAGTCGGCGTCTCTGCAGCAGGCTCCCTCTCCGTTCCCTCTCTCCCAGAATGGGCTGCAGAAAGATTGAGGTACAGCCCATCACTGTATGTCTGCACCCCCTCCGTCTCCCGATCACTAATGTCTCTATCTCCAGGACAAACAGAATCTGAGCGTCACATTTCTAAAGGTGAGCCTTGCCCAGGTCTCAAGACGCATCGTGGTGCGCTTTTCATTTCTCCCCCTCGTGTATAGCATCGCTGAGTGTGCGCCGCAGTGGGACGGAGACATGGACACCTGCGGCCCTGCTGACTTTGGCAGCGAGAAGCAGCAGCACAGTCTCCTAGTCCCATCTGCTGGACAGGATACATACGATGAGGACGACAGTGATGGCGACAGTGCCGAGGACATCAAGGACTCTAAGCGCCCCTCCAAAAAGGACCCCAACCCGAAAGACTGCAGATACAGCACCGGCGAAGAAGTATGCACTCCCTTCCTCCAGCCCCACCAAGGGCCACACCCGCCCCCAGCTTCCCCACCACCCGCTCTCCCCGCAAAGCACAATGCCGAGCAGTGCTACCTTCACCTGCCAGCTTGCCGACCATCCTCATAAGTACCCCACGATGCCCGACCTTCGACTCTCAGCTAACTTGTTCCCTTCCTAGACAACGGCTATGGCTTCGTCCTGTAAGCACACACCCTCCCGCAGTCAGGTTAGGTCTGCGGCACATGTGCAAGTTGTGAAAAATGTTTTGAGATAGATAGAAAAGTTTCACCTTGTCTTGCGGTCCTGTATTATACTGCAATTCATAACGAATCTTAACGATTAAGATAATTTTAATTTTTTAAAATACACATTCCAAACCTCCGGATACCTGTAATACCTGCAGGTATTGACCCGTGGGTCCGGGTATCCGGCGCTAAAATACCCGTGCAGGTGCATGGCCATCTGAATTTGAAATACCTGAGGCATGGATGCAGGTATATCCGCGGATGCATCCGTGTCATGCCTTAAATCACCTACGAAAACAAGAATTACTAATGCTAAAGATGCCGAAGAAATGTTCTCAAAAAACCTCGATAAAAAATCATACATTTTACTAAGATACCTTGTAACTGCGTGAATAATAAAGTAAAACAACTTGCGCGCTGGTAAGCAAGGTCAGCTGCGGGCTACCCGCGCTTTTCAGAAAGACGGGCTCGGTCCACGGACCGGTCCGTGGACACGTCCGCGGACCATTACATAACTCTAATCCCCCACACACCACCATGTACCCACAACACTGTAAGGAGAGCGCAACTTAGCTGCGTGGTCTCCACACACGTAGAGTTTCGCTTCCGAGTAGATATCGCACAAGTAGTAGAACTGTTCGAATATACTCTGTTCTGACTAGCAGAGGTGAAAGAAAAAACTAGCTAGTATCTAACTAGCTAAGGCTATTTAAAGGGGAACCTCGGGATATTCGGATACGTGATCTCAGTATATGAGGATACAGAAAATGACAAAGGTGATAAAAGATAATATAAGCATTTGTCAGTCAATGACAAACCGTAAAATTGTTCGATTACCTTACACTCGCCCTCCCGACTCTTGAAAACAGGAGTCATGTTTAGTTCTCACCTCTGGCGACAAACATGTGTTCGTCTGCTCCATGTCCTTCTCCTGGGGCTGTTATGGAAGGGGTCAGCAAAGTTCCTCTTGTCCCGGTAAGAGGATAAACAATATCTGTTCATACCGGCTTGTTGATTCCTAGTGCCAGAACACACTGAATCATTGTTCATGTGCTGCTCGCCATCTCTGTGGCCATGTCCAGACGCGTGGTCACATCCGTGGTGTTTACAAGGGGAGTGTGACCTGGACAATCTCTCGGGCTGATGACTTGGGGACCTGGACCCACGTACGTGTCCTGGGGACGTGGATCTGTCCCTTCCACAACCATACCTAGACAGACCGGGAGACCTCGATCAGCCTCTGTAAGGTCCTGGAGACCTTGATTGGCCTCTATACTGGTGGCTATTGTCACGATGACGGTACTCCTCGTATCGAGGGTAGGGATTGTAACGTGGGGGTGGCGCCCCATAGCCGTAGTTGTGTTGTACAGGTTCATATCTGTATCCGCTGCCCCTATGCTTCCTTTTGCCCCCGAATCGTGGCTTACGACTATAGTTCTCCAGGATGTCCAAGAAGCGGTCGGTATGCTCGTACATACGTTCAGCATGCTTGGTTGGAACATAGTCTGTGGCCGAGACAGGGGCGTATTGCATGATGCCCGGTTGAGGTTGAACCTGCATCGCCGTGGGTAACTGTGCCGGTGCATGTTGCGTGGTAGACACAGTGTTCAGCATGGCGCTGTGAACATAGGAACTGAACCCGGGTACCTTATCAATGTTACCGGCGTGCAGGAAATGACCTGGTGTGAAGGTTTGCAGCATCGCATTAGCACCTCCATTGTTAAGCACATTGATGCCATTGCCTTGATTCTCCATCATTGTGAGCTGCGGGTTTATCGCAGGGTTTTCGTTCATGTTCAGGCCGTCATCGATGATTAGCTGACTTAGCAACATGGCCTCGGTGTCTAGGTCAAGTTCCTTGGATGAAGCTGGACTCGGGTCGTTGATGGGATCCGGGGTCATCCAGGTATGTCCTGGATTCTCGCTTCTTCCTCTATTTATCTCTAATTTAGCATCCGTGATTCTCACGGCCGCCAAAATGAGCTGGGGATCATCATGTAGTTTCACCGAACCGGCCAGGAGCTTAGAAATGGAATCTGCACCGACGGCTTCAAGGTTCGATTCTATAGCCTGAAGGTGTTGTATGTCAATGTAGGGCATCCAGGCTTTATCACCAGACTTGAACAATATTTGGAAGACACTGTCAGAGCCCTTTCCGGAATGGGTAAGCACTCGATCCACTGACCATTCCTTAGGATTTACAAAAAAACCAGGCATGTGATTAATTTCACGTCCAGGGAACCGTTGATCATCGTTAGCGTGATATATGTGTAACAATGATGCATGGAAGACAGGGTGAATTCCTTGTTTTCGTAATTCCGTGGGTAAGTCCAGTTTGAATGAAACATCGTTATATGACTGAGTGATTTTGAATGGTCCGATGTACTTAGGGGCAAGTTTCCTAGCTCTGTCTTTAGGTAGTTTCAGGTTTGTAGTCGATAAGAAGACCAGATCTCCTGTCGCAAATGGGACCCTCCTTCGACGACGATTGGCCTGTCGTGTCTGCTTAACACGTGCCTCAATGATAGCATCGTGAGCGGAAACAATTGCGTCCTTCATTCGTTGTGCAAACACCTGGGTATTCTGAAGAAGAATCCCATATCATTGAACGGGGCATGTGCCCTTGATTGAGGAAAAAAGGGGCGAATCCAGTGGTTTCGGATCGCGCAGAATTAATGGCGAATTCTATGCCAGGTAATTTTGTTACCCAGTCCTTTTGGTTTGGCTTAACGCACTGTCTGAGCATTTGGGTTATAGCTTGGTTAGCTCTTTCCGTTGAACCATCCGTTTGGGGATGGTATGCAGAGGACATACGCATCTCAGTGCCTAACAATTCGTGCAGTTTTTCCCAGAACATGCTTGTGAAGAGGCTGTCGCGGTCACTTACAATCATTCTAGGTAAGCCGTGTAGTTTGTAAACATGTTCGAAAACTAATTCAGCTACATCCTTCGCTTTGTAAGTCGTTCGTGAAGGCGTCAAGTGGACCATGGATGTTAAATGGTCGATAATAACTGTTATCATGTCAAATGAGCCTAAACGGTTGCGTGATTCAGGCAATGGTCCTACAAAGTCTATGCCTATAGACTCCCAAGGTTTTGATGGGACTGGTAAAGGGGTGAGTTGACCGTAAGGCTTCTGATTTGAAGTTTTACTCCAATGACATGTGCTGCAGGTTTCACAAAAGGCTCGTATGTCATCAGCCATACCCTTCCACCAGACATTGTCACATAAGTAAAACAGTGTTTTCCTTGGGCCTAGGTGAGCTAATATTGAGTGAGCATGAGAGATTATTATCTCTCGTGCACGCCGTTTACCAATTAGGATGTCAGGTATGCACAATCTCTTTCCATCACCATCCTTCAAGAACAGCAGTCTGTCTAATGTTTTTGAAATTCTTGTACTCATCAGGTTTTGTGAAGACGAGTTTAAAGAATGGGTCCTCGGAATAACGATTGCGTAGGCAGTCTGGTAGTGGTGCGTCAGAATCTTCCATTCGTATAACATCAGTTAATCAAGGTGCAGCAACACTTTCCAATTCCTCATCTTCTGACAGTGTGCTGAATTTGGAAGAAGACTCACTGTTATTGAGAGTGTTAGAGCCACTCATCCTTTCGTTCGTGTCATTCGGGGCTTTCTCCACAGCATTGTCATTTCTGGGGGTATCTGTAGGTTCTTTCACCCTCAGGATGACATGTCTAATCTTGCTCTGTTTGAAATCAGTCTGTGGCATCGTATCAGAGTCTATCCGCATGGGAGGGTCATCTATTTCTACAATTCATTTCCTTTTATGACAATTTCCACGTTTGGGTTGTGTCTCATCGTCAGGGCCTGTCTGCAGTCGGCTTCTCATGGTGGCCGTGACTTCATCTCCTGTGTATAAAGGCGTGGAGAACAGTTCGAGTGCATCAAAGGTGAGTCCAGCTGTCGTGTCTCCTTCAATGCCCACATATTCACTTCTAGCCCTCACGACACCTCTAGCTTCATTACTATAGATGCGCGATAAAGCATCAGCAAGTATGTTTGATTCCCCAGGTATGTAATTAATCACAAAATCAAATTCACTTAAGAATTCAAGCCAACAGGCTTGTCGCGGTGACAGGTTCTTCTGCGTATTTAGGAATTGTAGAGATTTATGATCGGTATACACACGAAAATGGGCCCCGTAAAGTAAGTATTGAAACCGTTTGAGTGTTTCAACTATTGCTAAGAGTTCCTGGTCATGAACAGGGTAATTCTGTTGGGCCATGTTGAACTTTCCAGACCAAAAAACAGCTACGGGTGCGGTTTTCCATACCTCTCCCTGACTGACAAGGCCGCTGCCTCCTGAGAAACAAGCATCACAAACAATGTTTATAGGGGGGGCCCCTGCATCATATCGTAATGAGATACGATGATGGTCTCGCCACGTTTGCGTGAGTTCTTTGACTTCTTCAAAAGCCCTTTGTTCAGTTTCACCCCAACGCCAGGGTTGAGTCACGCCTGCACGGCGATGTAATACTCCCATGGGAATCCGTATTCCTGGACAATCCAGTGCGAGGAACCCCACAGCGCCAAGAAAGCCACTCAGTAAGTTTTTGTTTGTTGGTACCTTCCAGCTCACAATCTTATCCACCTTATGTGGATCCATAGCGATCCCTTGTTTATCTACCAGATGTCCAAGCACGTAAAGGTCCTCTACAAAGAAGTTCAGTTTATGAGCGCTAAGGTAAAACTTTTCTTTTCACAATACATCTATGACCTTTTTAACATGTTGTACATGTTCTGCAGGTGTGTCTGAGTATATCACAATATCGTCCAGGTATACATCCATGAAAACGCCTAGGTATGGACTGAATATGTGATTCATCAGAGTTTGGTAAGTGGCTCCCGCATTGCAATCTCCTTGTTGCATGACGAGGCTAACCATGGTACCATCAGGTATTGAGAATAGCATGCGTGGTACATGTTCTGGTTCCACACAAATCTGCTCATAGGCATCCTTACCATCCAGAGAACTTCTATAGGGGTGAGCTACAATATTTCTTAATATTGTGTCGATATCCGGTAATGGTGACGCTTTCTTCACAGTGTTAGCATTTAGTTCTCAGTCATCAACAGTACATCGTAAGCGCAGTATTCCGTCCTTCTGATTGATCTTCCTTAGCATAAGCATAGGCATCGCATTGCTTCCAGTCATGAATTTCCACCGTCCTGTGGACAGGTAAGCTTCCCTCTTTTCACGCCACAGTGGTTTCAAAGGTGCTGGACATTTTGAAGGTCGCCACCAGTATACCTTGGTCTCATCAATCAACGGGATCGTGTGATTTATGTCTCGCAGAGGAGGTAGGGGGGTTTCATTAGCTTCCTTGCATATATCTTCAGCGTAAGTGTGAAGTTCATTTCTCAGTCTTTGGATATTGGACTCTAACACTTCTGCCGCCCTTGATGACACGTGCCCGACTTGATCCCCTTCAATGGGTAGAGCTTTATTTGAGCCTACCGCCACTTGAGAGGGGTGGAATCCCATCAAGACTTTGTGTTGAAATAAGAAAGGGGTTCCGAGGATGAGATCATAGCTGTCTAAGTTGATGATGTCAAAGGTGCGTTTCTCGCTTACATCCTGATACTTAAAGTTCACTGTTGTGCCATAGTTTATTACTGTTCGTGACCCTGAGACGGCCAACTGTACAGGTAGTGGTTTAGTCAAGGGTTCGCATTTCAGTTTCAGTTGGTCTGCATGTGTTGTTGACATAAAATCTGACAGCGATCCAGAGTCCAAGAGAGCCCGTACCGGTTCTCCGTTCACATAAACTAGGATTACAATGCTTTTTGGCACCGCTCTCTTCAAATCTTTCGGTTTGGCAGCAGTCCTTTGCAGCATATGATCCGGTTCCACTATCGTCGTGTAGAGCGTGCATGTTGTCTTATCACGAAAATTTAGATTTCTCAGTGGTATGTTCCCCTCAGGCTCTGTTTCAGAGTCTCTAGTACTCAGTTGCTCCTTCATCAGGTGACGTTCGAAGCCAGTCAGTAATTCTCCACGCGCTTCAAACTTGCATTTCTCAAGGAATAGCCAGTCAAGTAAACAAAATGCCCGGTCATTCAGCTGATTCTTCATGAGTATGTGTACGTCTCCATTGTGGAAATCTGTCAACAAAAATGTGTCAGGTCCACCAAATTCGCTTATATCGAACCGCCTGCGGCTATATGGATTTTGTGTAGGTATGTGGTAATAGTCCCATACAAATGGTAGGGCTTTGCTGAGTTCATTGAGTATTCTAGAGAAGATTTGTTTGTTTGTGTCAATTATATGGCATCCACCATCCAAGTCAGGCGACTTTCGCATAACAAATAAACCGAGCTTTACAGCCTCACGTGTAATTGCATGTCATGAGGCATGGTCTGTATCAAGAATAACAGCTCTGGAAGCGGTAGGTGCGCGAATCTGTTGTTGTTTAGGGCAGTCTTTACTTAGATGGCCTTCTTGTTCACATTTGAAACATCGATTTTGAGCACGCAGTTCGTTCATCCAGGCACGTGAGAGCTTCGGTCTCGATGAGACTATGTCCACACACTTCTTGACATTGTTCTTCGTGGTCGTTGCTTCCTTTTCTCAAGTATCCTGGTTCGTGTTTCCTCCAAACCGTCTGTCATTCAGATCTGACCTCGTCCTTCTAGACCTGGTATTCATACGAGGCTTGGAGTCAACATCACGAATCCTGCTATGGCTCGCCATATTTTTTCGTATCGTGAGTGCCATTTCAAATGCTTCGGCCGCTAGTTCTAATTCACTAAATGTTGAAAATTCGGGGTTAAATTTCTCGGTGGCCCAGCGTTCTTGTATCTCTTGTTGTGCACCATTCCAGAAATAAACGGTGAGTTGTTGTTCACTTATGTCCCCTATACTGTTTGAAAGTGCTCTAATTTGACGAGCATAGTCCCGAACAGGTAATTCCCTTTGAACAAAGGATGCCAACTTTCTTCGTTGTTCGGATCTGAAATTAGGTGGGAAACAGTAATTGAAAAGTTCTTCGAAGAACTTTTTTAACTCCCATTGCTGACCGGCCGTCATTATTTCAAGCTCGAAAAAGGTGTAAGCACGTCCTTTAACATATTTCTTCAACCGTTTGACCTGATCAGAACTTCTGATGCGCGAGGATTCTAGGTAATCTACACATTCATATGTCCATTTCTGAAAAATGTCGAACTTAGGTTCTCCATAGTACACAAATGGGGGCTCAGCCTTCACCGCTGACTGCTCACGCCTTATCCTGTCTCGTAAGTCTTCCCATCTCCTTCTCTCGATTCTTTTCTGACGATGCGTTCCAGCAGAGTCATCAGTGTCAGGATCGGGGGGTCTAGGTCCAGGTGAGTCAGGTCTTGTATCAAGTTTATCTGCACGCGTCTCTCTTCCGGAATTGACGAACTTGAACAGGAAGCTGTTCTGAGGCATTTGTGATGAAGCCCTAACAGGTTCATTGTGAATTCCTTTGGATTCTCTCATGGCAGACTCTGTCGCACTTGAGATGCTCTCTAACTTAGGCAATAACGACTTTCTTTCGGATGCGATTTTCATATCGTCTTCCATCTTCCATTTGAGTTGCCTCAGACATTTCTGATGTCTGAAGGTACATCTCGCATCATGGTCTAGCCGTTCTTGAAGGTCACGAGCTAAAGCGGCATCAACTTCAATTTGCTTCAACCTAAGTATGTAGTCTTCATCCAGATCACTGAACGTGTCGTGTGCTGACTGATCTCTTCTTAGTGGTTTCTCACGTCCTTTCTTCTTATCAGTGGCTGTGAGCCTGGGCGGCGAGCTATGTCTCACATTAGGGTGCGCAGAAGGACCAGGTGTTGCACCCAGCCTTGCAGGGGAGACGGTTTTAGGTATCCCGTCAAAGCCTTGTATGTGAGCGGTCTGTTGTTCACTTTCTTCGGTTGTAGTCACTGAGCTAATGGTGTTGGTGACACACCCTCCAGCTTCAGCTTTCCTCACGAATTCAACGCGCTCCATGACACGTTCTCTAACGCTTCCCGACAACCCATCTAGAACACGCTCAAGTAGCGAACTACCTTCAGAAATGTGAGTGGGTTCGGGAAGGACGGATTCTTTAGGTTCTCTTTTTATCCATTCGACCGGTATGTCACCCAGGTCATCATCATCGTCTGAATAGTCTGACCAATGTCGTTTTGGTTCAGATCTGAAGGTATAACGATTGTCCTCAGACGACGAATCGTCTTCGAACCATCCTCCGAAATACCTAGGCTTGGTTGCTAACCTTGGTGGCGATGATGTACGCACACGCGCAGTCAATCGCGGCTCACTGAAGTCGGATTCTTCGTTGTCAGTGCTAGCATTATGGCTGGAGCCATCATCGACTTCATGAACTAAAGTGCCAACATCTTGTTGTTGGTCTAATGCGCCTACAACTACTCTTGAGTAGGAGGCACGCATCTTCCTCTTCAAGGGACCCTTATCGGTCACTGTACTCTTGACAGTGGGGGAATTACTAGCATTAATCTGATGCATCATGTGTTCATTGTCGGGCTGACTGTCAGTATCCGATAGGGAGGATGACAAAGAGCGAGCAGACGTTACTTGTTCACTCTCGACTCTATTATTCTTGTCGTCATCTTGTCTGTACATGGTTCCAGAACATGTCGGCATAACTATACCGACCAGTCTCTGAGAAGTAGCTTGGGGTGATCAGTCCCAAGCCGAAGATCAAGAGTAAATTGGTAGTTCAAAAAATGTAAGGAGAGCGCAACTTAGCTGCGTGGTCTCCACACACGTAGAGTTTCGCTTCCGAGTAGATATCGCACGAGTAGTAGAACTGTTCGAATATACTCTGTTCTGACTAGCAGAGGTGAAAGAAAAAACTAGCTAGTATCTAACTAGCTAAGGCTATTTAAAGGGGA
>MU134693.1:682-20361 GCA_015039355.1 Ramaria rubella
TTATCCCTTGGATAATCATTCTTCCATAGGCAGAACATTTACCCATATGGGAGAATGATTATCCATAGGATAAACTCTTATCCACTGACTTTTTCATTGCCTTTTTGGTTCAGAAAACTTGTTATATATTGCCTATGGGTGAATGATTATCCATTGGATAAATGTTTATCCATGAGGTTTTTCCCTGCAAAAACTAAAGAAAAATGTTGGATTATTCATTGGCTAATAGTTTTGAAAAATTGCATGAAAATCTCATATATTTTTTACTAATTTTCTCACCTTTTTTCTATTGTGAAATCTTGGATAAATTTGGTTCTTTTCTGGTGAAAATGTCAATGAAAACCAAGATTTCCCTTACATGTTTGTGGCATGAAATCAATGAATAAATTCATTATTTCTCACATTTTCCATCCATTTCCTATGCCCAGAAATGTGAAATATGTACTAAATTTTCAGGTTCTAAAATTTGATAAAAAAAGCAGCATTTTTGGGATATTTTTCAACCAGAACAGTGAATGAATAATCTGTAAGGAAAAAGCATTTTTATCACATTTATTAAACCAAAAATCTGCTCATGCCCCCAGTGAGAGGTGTGTACTCATTGACCGTGACACAAACAACAATATTTAAGAAAGGTCATGATAGAATGATCAATCCATAGGTCAATTAGAAATTGAAAGAAAAGATCAACCACCTTTTAGTGAAATGGAACCTATGACAGCAACAGTGGTAGGACCACACACTGCTGGTGGACACGTACCTATTCTCCTAGATGAGGAGCTGAGCACATATGTGCTTAAAGAAACAATATCGGTCATAACCCAGTGGCTCCAATACCCCAAAGAAAAAACCATTTCTGCAGCTCAAGGCAAGTTCATCAACATCCTGACAACAATCACAAACTCCTATGACATCTTCCTTCTCAATGCTACTTGGAAAGCATACTGCTTTCCAAAGTCAAAACTATTCAATAACAGGAAAATCAAACAGATTTACAGAAACATGTAACAAATTCAAACAATCACCTATTGCTCAGTCAGGATCAATGGAGATGCTGGCAATAAGAGATATTGCCAAAATGTGTTGGCCATTTGGCGCAATGATCAAAAAAATCAACCACAGATACTCTGGTAGCAATGGTGGCAGATATCATTAAATTTCTGAGGGATCTAATGCCAATCACCCAATCACTGATGCCACATTCATCACACAATGATCTAATCTGCAAAGTCATAGAATGTCCTGACTTTTACATGCCATTCCGAGAACTTGCACCATCAAGATGTTGTGTAACTGAACCTCAAGGACCTTTTGAACATAACTTTATATGATCTAGAAGTGGCTTATTCAGCACCCTAATATATAGGGGAATAACATACACAGCTCCTGCTGAATCAGACCCTCATTGCAATCGAGTTTGAAGACCTCAACACCTATATGGCATATTGTCAAAAAATCAATACAAAGGCATTGATCATTTTCGAAACATGACAGCTTATGGTACACCAAATCACAAACGACATCCTAAGTTAGCTATCACGTTCTGGAATGCAACAGAAGGATGGGAAGCATTTATAAGGAGCAATCAAGGAGAAATCCCTTTCAAAGTCATGTATGAATATCTGACAAGCTCACATGAAGGGTGAGTGAGGGATTACACCCATAATGTAGTCATCTCTCATTAATCATATAACAGACAAAAGGTTTTCCCTCAGATAGGTGATCTAATGGGATATCTGATGGCAGTTGATCTCTGCTATGCTGGATTGGTGCAATGGCCCACAGCATTTGAATTAGGTGAACTGATATATGACATAGAAGGGGGGTTTCTTATTCAGAAATGGTCATTCAAGGACTCATTGATGGTGAAAATGACTGTATGGACTGTGGGTCCATATACAACATGTTACATGAAAAAGTTGAAGCATCATTGATGGAAGAAGAGCTGATGAGCATGAAGTTTGACATTTTCATGCTAGAACATGCTCTTTGTAAAAAGAAACGGTTGAGGGATGCCCTGTAATAATACTGTAATGACGAAAGAAAAGGCCAGGAGACAAGAAATGTACCAGAGATATCATAATAAAAATAGAAATTTAAAGAAAATTGTTGAACTTAAGTAAACCCCCCCTTGCCAGCCCAAAAAAAAAAAAAACTAGGAAACCAATGTATCAGGGTGGATGAACCGCTCAGTTTATCAATTAGATTAGTTGCCAAGTGCACTGTAGGAATTTAATATTCCAATCAGATAAATTACAATTCAGAAAAAAAGGAGTTTGATTTATGGAGTAGCGAGTGCCCATCTCCCAACAATTAGAGGTTCAAAGGTTTGAAAAATGGATAAGGAACAGCGATGTGAATATGGACACCTGCGGGACCACAAATCCTTTGCCATGTGGAATAACCGACTGTAGAAAATATTACTTGGAAACCTCTACATTATGGTATCTACAAATCGTACAAAAAATAACTGTAACTAATAACTACCATCGGAATACATTCCGCAACAAAAATTTACTGTAACAACCACCAAAACCCCTACAATGACCATGGGAATTCAGTGCCAGAAAGGTAAGAAATTTAGGAAAAAGCCTGTAAGAGGGACATGAACGATTCCAAACTCCGCTAATGCCAGGAATCGTAAAGTGTGACGATCAGTTTGTATACAACAAAAACAATGTGGTCCACTATTACTGTCACAGCGGACCCAATACAGAGATGAATGCCCCAGTGTGAGTCCTAAGCCAAACCCTTCCAGAGCCAATACTAAAATTTATCATGTAGGTATGCATATGAACCTGCTGATCCTGCCATATTCCATCTGGGACACATTGTGGAATTGCAAGTGGTCTTTTACCTGCAACTGAGCAGAACCAAAGGCCACTGGTTCTTTGACACCACCTACATTCTATCAGTTTGATAGATAGCAGCATAGACCAGGTCAGCCTTTGGGTCCTCAATTAATAATAAAAATGCTAACACGGTCAGGCATTGCTGAAGATCAAAATGGACAAAGGAGACTATCACAAGCCCAAATTTACACCACCCCATGGACTCAAGCGTGTATCAGGCATCCGGACACTTGAAGATCAGCATGTAGAAAATACACACAAGGAAATGCATAGGTTAGAAATAGTAGAAATGGCCACATATTCAAATGAAGACATGAGGGAAAACTCTATGGAAGTAGAGAGATATTCAAAGACAGGCAGAGCAGAATGAGCAGGCATATATAACTAAATTTTGCATTATAAATTCATGAAACACCCCACATTTTATGATTAACATATCAAGGAAATGAGGCGGCCTTCAAGTTTCCCAAAGTATGATCATACAAAGCATTATATGAAACCTAATTACAATAAATGTGTAGTTTTATGCCAAGCCAAATTTAATCATGGAATACACTCATTTACAATCAAATAATTAGAATCACTTTGTTAAGGTTTGTCCTTCATCTACGTGTCTCTTACACATTTAGCGTCCATCCATATCGCCATCATATGGATGGGCGCCTATTTCAGTCAAACCACCGAAACATTATTCAGACAAAGAAAATGTATCAATCAATTTTTATCTCTCTGAGTAATTTTTGAACAGATTATAATTCAATCTGCTCGATAAAACAAGTATGGTACAATTTATGATTTGCGCTAGCATGATATAGTGAATTATATGATAACACCCAAAACATGCAATAATGAACATGTACTCATATAGTCTCATTGGCATAATATAAAATGGAATTAATTTTCAATAAATACAAATAATCATGAGGCAGGGATACAATGGGGCAGGTATATATGCAAGACGATTGACTTGTGGACAGCAATGCAGTCACATGACTATAATCCTGGGCCGGATACCTGAGAATCTGGAGACAAACAAAAAAAAAAAGAGGCCTAAAATGAAAATGAATGACCTAGGAAGTTGAAGAAGGGAGCTGAATGTGTGCCAATGAGTTAACCGAAGCTGGCCAGGTGGTGCTCATGGAGAACTGGCCAGAATGGAGGCCCAGACATTGGGTCATTCCCACTGTGACTGCACCAGGACCCTGAGACTTTTGGAAAACCCAAATGGGGATGTGTTTTGTGGTCCGCTTGCACAGTTTCCTTATGTAATCTGTGGACAAAAATGCAAGATCCCAGATTATCGTGGGAAAATGTGCATGATTATTTGAAAGCTGAAATGCTCCAACTGGAAAAGCTGATTCTTTCCTTTGTAAACTCAGGGAATCGGAACTATTGGTGGCCTCATATGTCTCACTACATTGGTAGCTACACGAGGACATGTGACCTTTGCCTACACACCAAGGCTCAATGCCAGCTGCCTATCGGAGAACTACACCCTTTAGAGGTTCCTGAACAATGTTGGGACAGTCAGTGTCAACTTCATTGTTGAACTCCCTGAGTTGCATGGGTACGATGCCATGATGGTTGTTGTGGACTGCTTATCCAAATGTTCTCACTTCATCCCCACCCTGACCACGATTACGGCATTAGGAGCCTCTCGCCTCTTTAGGGATCATGTTTGGAGACACCATGGCCTCCCCCTCCACATGGTTTCGACCAAGGTACACAGTTCGTCAGTGAGTTCACTCGTGAGCTATACAGACTTCTGGGTATTGAGGTAGCTACCTCCACTTTGTATCACCCACAAACAGATGGACAGACAGAGCGTGTCAACCAAGAGCTCAAGCAATATCTGTGTCTATTTGTGAACGAACGACAGGACGACTGGGACGACCTCCTGCCCCTTGCAGAGTTCCAGTACAACAACCACATCCATTCATCCACAAAAGAGACTCCCTTCATGCTCGACTCTGGTCGCCACCCACAAATGGGCTTCAAACCTCACCAGCAACCATCTAGGAAAGAGGCCATGAATGAGTTTAAGCAACGAATGGCTGACTCCCTGTCTGAAGCCAGGGCTGCCCTAGTGAAGGCCAAGGAAGATATGGCTCAGTACTATAATTGTTGCCGAGAGCCAGCCCCTACCTTTGTTCCGGGTGACAAAGTCTTCTTAGATGCAAGCAATATCAATACCACTCATTCTTCAAAGAAATTGTCACACCAAAACTTAGGCCCCTTCCTAGTGGAACACAAGGTTGGCTCCCATGCTTACCGTCTTCGACTCCCCAAGTCTATGAGTTGCCTACACCCTATCTTCCCTGTGGTCAAACTCCTCTCAGCTCCTCCGGATCCCATTCCTGGCTGGAAGGCTCAACTACCTCCACCCCCTGTCCTTGTAGGGGAAGACAAACACTACGAGGTTGAACAGATCTTGGACAGTCAGCTTCGCCATGGAAAACTCGAATACAAGGTTAAGTGGAAGGGCTATGGGTATGAGCACAACGAGTGGATTCCTGAAGCGGATTTGGCAGCCCCAGAACTTGTTGCCAATTTCCATCGCCTACACCCAGGTGCCCCTCATTGTATCCGTGTAACCGACTTCAACACCTTTCATCAGATCCCTCCTGTGCTGCCCATAGGTGTCAGTGTGTTGGGACGTCACACTCTAGAAGGGGGGTGATGTAAGGGGAACCCCTATTCCCTCTCTTTTCTATCTCCATTATTCTTTTCCCTGTCTATTATTTTCACTCCTATTATCCTTGTTTCCCTATGACCTCCCTATTCTCTTCCCCCCACCATTTCTCCCTTCCTTCATTCTAGCTACGTCTTCGGCGCTTATTTAAGTGCTCAAGGTTGATCTTGCAAGCACCCGTGTTGGGCCTTCGGGTTTTGTTCTATATGTGGTAGTGTAGTCAGCAGTGGGGTCCTTAGACTTTTCTCTTCAGATTCCCATCTGCCAGGTATGTGCCCACACATGTAGCTCCCTGTACACTTATATATCTTCGGATTCCCATCTGCTAGGCTATAGTGTGATATTCCACTAGCCTCAGAGGTTGCCCTTATATGGAAGCACTTCAAAATGAACTAATTGACAAAGTCGACCGGTATACCACCGCTGGTTGGTGGGTATCAGCATCAGTATGTTCTGCAGCACCAGCACTATGTGTTCCAAAGAGGAACAGAAAACTCAGAACAGCTATAGACCTACATCTTCGCACTGACAATATGGTGAAGGACATTATGCCCTTCCCAGACCAGGATACGATCTGGCATGACATAGATCATGCCATGTACCGGTGCAAGCTTGACATGTCCAATGCATATGAACAAATACACATAGTCCAGGATGATGTTGATAAGATGGCCTTCACGATTCACGACAATATTCAGCATGTTCAAGAGCTGGGTTATGCAGATTGGCGACTGTAACATGCCATCTACATTTCAATGTCTCATGACATTGATTTTTCGTCACCAAATTGGTTGATCAGTCCACATGTACTTGGACAATATATTTATCTATTCGAGCCCTATCGAAGAGCACAAAAAACACCTTGGAAAGGTGTTTGAAATACTACATGAGGCACATTTGGTCCTCAGTGGAAATCGATCCAAGATCAATTTGTATTTGCCTCATATGGAATGCCTTGGTCATATTATAGATGACAAGGGCATACATGCAGATGCGGATAAGATGGAGATGGTTCGAGGTTGGAGAAGACCTCAAACATTTAACAATGTCCAAAGATTTCTAGGACTCGTTCAGTATCTGGCACCATATATGCCAGATTTGATGGTGTATACAACTCCCTTATCAGGAAGTGCACACAACAACAGGACATTTCAATGGATGCCCTCGATGGATAAGTGTTTTGAATCCATCAAAGCACTAGCATGTAAGGCTCCAATCTTGAAGCCTATAAACCATGCTAGTTCAGAACCCATTTGGGTTGTGACAGACAGCTCCAAGTCTGGAGTCAGAGCAGTTTACAGACAAGGTCTGGACTGAACAACTTGTTGTACAGCAGGATTTCTTTCAAAGAAATTCAGTCCAGTGCAACAGCATTACAAAACACATGAGCACAAGACAATTGCTATCCTAGAAGCACTTATGAAGTGGGAGGATAAGCTTTTAGGTTGCCAGTTCACACTGGTGATGGATAACAAAGGTCTCAAATACTTCAAGAAACAACAGCATCTGTCCAACAGACAGGTGCACTGGTGGGAATTTCTCTCCAGATTCAATTATACCATGGTACATGTACCAGGGGTGGAGAACAAGGTAGCCGACTGTCTGTCGTGCTACTACGAGAACGATAAGCAGGGTGAAAGTCACCCAGCGGAAGAATACGTTGACGCAGATGCGTGGCTAGACCCAGAAGGAGAGTTTCTCCCAACAGATCTATTTGTAGAAATACAAATGGCTGCAGTGCGACAGTCGCAGTGATTACAAGATGTGACAGAGCAGCATGTCACGGAAGCGCAGCAGATGACACAAGCAGGGGAAGTACCTCCCACACAGGGGGAAGGTAATGAGGAGGACGATGTACTAGCTACAGCGTCTGGTGCAGACTCAGAGAGTCTACGCTCACCCATAGAATGCGAGTTTGACCTGAAACAAGCCATAGCCAATGGCTATGGAACAGATCCAATACTTAAGAAAGTATTGGAAAATCCTGAAGCTCACCCCTGATTTGGGGTGAGAAACAGACTGGCTTGGACAAAGAACCAGTTCAATAAAGACATTGTGTGTCTTCCCTGGGAAGTTTTTTCCTAGGGGAGGAGAATGGTCGAGATAATTATCAATCATGCACATAGAGTAGTTGGCCATTTTGGGCAATTCAAAACTGACAAGCACATCAGACAATCGTACTGGTGGTCGGGAATGGCAGCCAACATAGAGTCATTCTGTGGATCCTGTGCAGCCTGTCAGGCTGCAAAGAAGGACAATAGACAACCAGCAGGGTTGTTGCATACCCTGATGATACCTGATAGACCATGGCAGTCTATCGGAATGGACTTCGTTGGTCCATTGCCAGAATCGAAGGGTCACAACTACTTATTAGTCATGATTGACAGACTCACGTCTATGGTGCATCTAGTGCCAACTACAACGAGAGTTACTGCATGACAAGTCGCATGGTTATACCTCAAAGAGGTAATATGCCTGCATGGAGTACCTGAGTCAATTGTCTCAGATCATGACTCCAAATTCACCTCCATATTTTGGAGGGAATTGCAGCATATAATGGGCACAAAACTGCTCATGTCCACAGCATTCCACCTGCAGACAGAGCAACAGAATGAGCAAATCATTCTGTAGGGCAAATACTCCGCACTGTAGTACAGAGTGATCAGAAGGATTGGGCCAAGAAATGCCCAATGGTAGAATTTGCACTGAACAGTTCAGTCAGTGTGACCACAGGATACGCACCGTTCAAACTGAGACACTGAATGGTGGATACTTGCCCCATATTGGGCAAGTACTATCAGTGGATACTACCTTTATAGGAGTATGGCAGTTTGCACAACAAGTGTTGTGGAACCTGATTGACGCTCACGATGCAATCATCACGAGTTGAGTACAGCAGACAGATACTGCAAATATCAGACGCCAGCAGGGAACAATGTACAAGGTTGGACAGCTGGTATATCTGTCTACAAAGAACCTGTCCTTACCTAAAGGACAGGCAAAGAAACTAGTGCCCAATTATATTGGGCTGTATCAAATTGCAGAGGTGGACAACTCCACCTCTAATGTGAAACTTGAGTTACCTCCAGAGCTCACGGCTTGGAGGATACTTCCAAAGTTTCATGCAAGTCTAATCAGACTGCATATACCCAATGACAATGAATGATTTCCTCATCGCAACATAAATTATACTTACACTTCAGGAAAGAAGATGAACAAGAATGGTTCATGGATGAGATCCTTGCTCATTGCTGAATTAGTGACTCCAAGTTGGAGTTACAAGTGCAGTGGACAGGGGGAGATGTCACTTGGGAGCCACTCTCTGCATGCAGAGAGTTAGAAGTGCTAGATGCTTATCTAGAGCTGAGGGGAGTTAGGAAGCCAAGCTTCCTAATTGTGCTTTATAGGTACCATATTGATGAGGAGTGAGTCCTTAATAAAAGGACTCGGCACAAACATAGTTTGTGCCTGGCGATTCATGCCACAGGTGTGCTTGCCTTGAATTTAAGCAATGATTTTATCGCCGCTTCAAGAATCTTGCCACCCACTACCACACCTGCACCAGTGCAAGTGTAACTACAATATCACCATGGATGCCGAAGCATCTCATCTACATCCCTCAGCAGAGGCACTACCTAGTGCCTCTGAACAGTTCACTATGCTCCAAAAGGAGCAGAGCTGGATGGTGCATGGCATCAAGGATGCCATAGCCATTGTCCATTGCGACACCTGGGTGTCACGCTTAATATAACTAACTAGCAATAGAACTAGGCCCCTTGTACATAAGCTAATTAGCCTGATCAGCGCAATTTGGCCGCACCAGCAGTTCAATCAGCAAACCAGCACCTACTTGCTATACTATGTAGTTACAATGTGACACCTGGGTGGATGACACATCATCCAAAGCCCATCCCCGGAGTCAACACTCGGCTGACTCCATCATGGGCACCATGGGCACCCACATCACACATCCACCTGCCAGCACTGTCACCAACAGTGAGCTCAATGCCTGGGCCATTCCGGCCCAATAAATTGCAAATAAAATACCAAAAAATTCATAAAAATTTATACAATAGCATAGACTTATTTAAACAAATTCTGAATGGCATACAACCTCCTGCCAGCACTTCCAACAGCAGTGAGCTAAAATATAAGCCTCAAATATTCTCGAAAAAATAGGAAAAAAATCAGAAGAGCACAGATAGTTGCCCCATCAATATACTTAACTTGGCAGTCTTTTATGTTCACTCTATGAAATATCACATCCACTACAGCTTGTGCAGCAGCTGGTGCTCATGCTCATTCATCCAGACCACTTCACCAGTGAGTCCTTGCCTTTATTATCCTTCTGACCCATCTATTATATGGATATTGACAATAAATATGATTGTACAGCAATCAGCAAGCTTATTTTTACACCCCTCTGGATGGACTGCTCCTATAACCCCCCAGCTCCTCAGCAGCTCACCATTGCTTTTCCAGACCACTTGTTGCAATATTCTACCTCTGGAACTATCAATAGTGCTGATTTATGTTTTTTATATTGTCCTTGGAGCTCTGTGTTCAAGGGGGAAGCATATTAAAACCTGTAAGGTGAATTTATGCCTCCTGCCACTCCCAGCCTTTGTTTTGGTTGTGTCTGACACTCTCCCCTCATTTTTTACTTCTATTACATGAGTTTTATGCTATAAATTTGCCTGGGTGTTGGGTCTGGATACTAATTCTTCTCCCCTCACCTACTCACCCTTTCTGGTACTCCCTCAGCACCCCATGGGCCTTGTAAGTGTTCCAAAGGGCATCTATTTTGTTTATTTAATCTATGACAATCATTATGTAATTTAAGAGCCTTCCATACTGATTCCTCTTCCAGAGAGAACTCTGGAGGTTTTCAGGCTCTTCAAGCTGTATCAAATAATGTAGTGAGTTATACATAGCCATAGGATCATCTACTGCATAAATAGATATTTATATAGTGCTATGAGGCCTCTGAACCTTTTTTTCCCAAGTGGAGAGCAATAAATACAAAACTAATTTTGGCAGGTAAGATTCATAAGATGGTGTTGCTGATTTGTAACAACTTGTTTTCAGGACTGTCCCATGCCTTCATACACTTACAGTAACACTATGGATGCTGTGTATGCCCACATACTAGCCATGTACATGGCTCTATGCTCCACAACAGAATATTCAATCAAATAATTTATAAATTATTATTACATGCCATTGAGTCTTAAATTCGATTTTAGACACCATAAATACTGCAAAATGATATGGAATAAGTTTTGTTAGTGACCCCAAACCACCATTCATCTGTGTTGGCCAATGTGGCTGGTGATCCAGTGAAGGTCACACTGTGGTTTCTACCTGGTGACTGACAACAAAACCTGTCAGAGTATGTCAATCACTTTTGGACCACTAACAAAACTGATTCTATGCTATTTTAGAGTATTTATGGTGTATCTAAAATTGAATTTAAGACTCAATGGCATGTAATAATAATTTATAAGTTATTTGATTGAATATTCTATTGTGGAGCATGGAGCCATGTACATGGCTAGTATCCATGCACACACAGCACCATAAATACTCTAAAATAGCATAGAATAAGTTTTGTTAGTGGTCTGAAGTGACTGACATACTCTGACAGGTTTTGTTGTCAGTCACCAGGTAGAAATCACAGTGTGACCTTCACTAGATCACCAGCCACATTGGCCAACACAGATGAATGGTGGTTTGGGGTCACTAACAAAACTTATTCCATATCATTTTTCAGTATTATGGTGTATCTAAAATCGAATTTAAGACTCAATGGCATGTAATAATAATTTATAAATTATTTGATTGAATATTCTGTTGTGGAGCATAGAGCCATGTACATGGCTAGTATGTGGGCATACACAGCATCCATAGTGTTACTGTAAGTGTATGAAGGCATGGGACAGTCCTGAAAACAAGTTGTTACAAATCAGCAACACCATCTTATGAATTTTACCTGCCAAAATTAGTTTTGTATTTATTGCTCTCCACTTGGGAAAAAAAGGTTCAGAGGCCTCATAGCACTATATAAATATCTATTTATGATGATATGTACATTGATTGAAGAGCCTGAACCTCAGAGTTCTCTCTGGAAGGAATCAGTATAAGGCTCACTATGTCATAATATTTGATAGATCTTTGGAGAGCCTTGAAATTCTCCAGGGTTCTCTCATGTAGAATGGAATTTAGTATGGAAGGCTTTTAAATTACATAATTATTGTCATAGATTTCATATACAAAATAGATGCCCTTTGGAACACTTACAAGGCCCATGGGGTGCTGAGGGAGTACCAGAAAGGGTGAGTAGGTGAGGGGAGAAGACTTAGTATCCAGACCAACTCCCAGGCAAATTTATAGCATAAAACTCATGTAATAGAAGTAAAAAATGAGGGGAGTGTCAGACACAACCAAAACAATGGCTGGGAGTGGCAGGAGGCATAAATGCACCTTACAGGTTTTAATATGCTTCCCCCTTGAACACAGAGCTCCAAGGACAATATAAAAAACATAAATCAGCACTATTGATAGTTCCAGAGGTAGAATATTGCAACAAGTGGTCTGGAAAAGCAATGGTGAGCTGCTGAGGAGCTGGGGGGTTATAGGAGCAGTCCAGCCAGAGGGGTGTAAAAATAAGCTTGCTGATTGCTGTACAATCATATTTATTGTCAATATCCATATAATAGATGGGTCAGAAGGATAATAAAGGCAAGGACTCACTGGTGAAGTGGTCTGGATGACCATGAGCACCAGCTGCTGCACAAGCTGTAGTGGATGTGATATTTCATAGAGTGAACACTAACAGACTGCCAAGCTAAGTATATTGATGGGGCAACTATCTGTGCTCTTCTGAATTTTTTTCCTATTTTTTCGAGAATATTTGAGGCTTATATTTTAGCTCACTGCTGTTGGCAGTGCTGGCAGGAGGTTTATGCCATTCAGAATTTGTTTAAATAAGTCTATGCTATTGTATAAATTTTTATGAATTTTTTGGTATTTTATTTGCAATTTATTGGGCCAGAATGGCCCAGGCATTGAGCTCACTGTTGATGACAGTGCCGGCAGGTGGATGCATGATGTGGGTGCCCATGGTGCCCATGATGGAGTCAGCCAAGCATTGACTCCGGGGATGGGCTTTGGATGATGTGTCATCCACCCAGGTGTCACATTGTAACTACACAGTATAGCAAGTAGGTGCTGGTTTGCTGATTGAAATGCTGGTGCGGCCAAATTGCGCTGATCAGGCTAATTAGCTTATGTACAAGGGGCCTGGTTCTATTGCTAGTTATTTATATTAAGCATGATGCCCAGGTGCATTGTGACTCCTGCCCAGAGTGCAATGCCTATATGTAGCATTTGCTGCAAGCCACCAAACTGCGGCTTATCGATCCCTGAATGCACAACATTAAATGCACATTAAAAGTGGCCTGGCCACCTTTACTCGCAGAAATGGCATGTCCTTTCATTAAAGATGCGGTATCCAGTGGGCCAATCTTGCAGGCTCATTCTGGCAGCAAGATTTACCAACGCTACTGTCCACTAGCATTGAGAAAGTGTTTGAGTGGAAATGCCCTCATGAGAGCATGTCGCTTGACAAAATAGCCCAGTGGCTAGGTACCTATGCAGGGGTAGACCCCACTAGGGCTCTAATCAATATAGAGCCCTATTTCATGCACAAGCAGAGCAAAGTCTGCTACAATGAGACTGCACAACAGGTACTCAATGCCTGCGAAGGCCAGACATATACCGGCCTTCACATACCCATGCCCTCTCGTCCCCCCAGCTTTTGGGGAGCACCTTCTACATCCAACAATGATTCATTGCTCGATGGACAAGGTGGAGGGCCTCCCTGCTCGAAGGCACGTACAGACGTGCCATTGATGGAATCCTCCACTCCAACTGCTCCCCTGCCTGCCTCTGCTATTACGGTGGATGACAACATGATGGAAGTCAACCCAGCCAACTCCATTTACTATGACAATACCGTTGAAGTAGCCATGCAGTCGTCCTTGACTGTGCCTGCACCAGTATATGCTGATCCTCCATCAGCATAAAGTTGCCTGAACCTCCTGAGGTTCAGTCTGTGGGGAGGGGTAGATTCTTACAGTAGCATATATGCTACTAACTAAAGTATATAATTCACCAGAGTGACTTATAGGTTGTATTATATAAGCCGCCCACTAGGGGTGCTTGTAGATAGTGGACAACTATACAGTTGTCCACAAGCAATTAGATAAGCAGATAACCTTTACCTGTAACCACACAATTGCAGATACCAATACAATATATTGGTTCAGTCTGCACAGTGTGAACAGCAAGTTTCTTACACAGAGCCCCCAGGCCTCTGACAGATACCACAGGCCCCTATAGGCCTCAAGCCCCCAAAGGCATCTCCAGGCCCCTGTAGACACCCTCAGGCCCCCAACAGCACCCTCAGGCCCCCAATGGCATCCACAGGCCTTAGAGCCTGTTTGGAAACATGAAACCATGTGATCACTCTGCCAAATTGAGATCATAAGCCCATATTGCAATCACACCTGGGCATGGCCTGTTTGGTTGGGACTATCACGGCACTCCTGCAAAATGCACCCATGAGATCACCCCACCAAAAGTGTGAAATTGCTCAGACCAGTTTCACAGAGTGTGCCTGCAACCGCATGGAGTCTCTCCTCTCTACAAGTCTCTACCACACACACCACATCCCTAGCCACATATTCCCTGACATGTCTTCCACTAAACCCAGCACTAACAAAAAGACCTTCAAAAAAGATATCAGCGAAGCCGATGAGAAGGTGTAATGGTCTACCCCTGAGGAAGCCAAAGTCGTCCGCATTCTCACAGACCAGAAGGAACTAGGTAACCAGGCTGAATCTGGCTGGAAACCCATTGTGTGGACAGCAGTGGTTGCTGCACTGGCAGCCACATTCAACACCATTCCTCAAAAAAAATGTCAAGCAGTGCAAATCCAGATGGCAGCATGTGCGTCATCTCCTCATTTTTCCTACTATCTGGCACATCCACTGTTGAAGTTGAAGGGTGAGTACCACCTAGTAAAAGCACTGCATGAGCAGTCTGGCTTTGGGTGGGATGACATGAAGCAGATGGTCACTGTGCAACCTGATGTCTGGGACAAGTATCTTGAGGTATGGTGTGGCATTACTAGCAGGTCTGCATGTCTCACCAGTTTGTGTAGAAGCACCCAAAGGCCAAACCATTCTGAAGGAAAGCATTTCCACTGTATTTGCTGATCGAGAAGATTGTGGAGATGGTTATAGCTACAGGCTCTGGCACAGTTCACCTAGCAGGTTCTGAAATGGGTGAAGGAAGGAATGTTGGTGGTAAACACTCAGAGGGTGAGGAAGGGGATGCTGGGGATGAGAAGGATGGTAGCAGAGGTGGAATTGATGGAGTGGAGAGCGATAGCAAGGGAGAAGCTGAGGTGGGTACTGTACCAGTCTATTTTGGATCTGTTCAGACTGAAAAGATTGCAGACTGTGGCAACACCACCCTCCACAAGCCAGAAACACAAGGTTTCAGATAGATTGTTGTCTAGTGCAGTGCCACCACACAAAAGTCATCATGTCGAACTGGAATGGATGCCATGTATTTGGTTTACAATGCCCTTGAGGGCATTGCCTTGGTTTTTGTTGTGCCAGATGCAAGCACAGCTCCAACATTTGTCAGCACACCCCAATGGAAGACAAAGGCCCTCCAGACTGCAGAAAATGAGGAGGAGAGGCTCTCAGACAATGAGATTGTTGAGGTTGCAACACTCTTCTCAGTGAGTGTCGAAAAAGCCGATACGTATTTGGCATTTACTAACAAGTGGGCTCACCGCCTGTGGCTTACCAGGGAGCTGATGAGGATGGTGTAGCCATTCATATATATGTTACTTGCATTTCCTACTCTCATAACTAGACCACATCGCCTGTAAAATATGATCTCGATGTTTGTTTGACCAAAGAATCTCGGTGCATGACACTCCACTCTGTAGTTCCCCATGGTGTGCTTCTTCTTCACCACCCAACTCATCCTATTCCAACCTCATCGTCAGGATCATATGTCCAGATGAAGTTATGAAGGACACCCATGGCAGGTACAACAGCAGCCTGTGCTGAAATGGGGACCTCAGTGCTCTCCCAAAGCATTTTGAAATGCTTCTTCGCCACCCCGAAGATACATTCAATGACATTTCAGGCCTGTGAGTGCTGCAAATTGAACAGTTCTTTGTAGTTTGCAGGCCTGTGAGATCCAGCTCATTGTGACACCCAATATGAAGGCACTGGCTTTGCGTACTTGTTTTTACCAGTGGCCCATTCCCTCAAATGATACCGTACTCCCCGATATGGCACCAGCAGTGCATCACACATAGCATATCCAGCATCTGCTAGATAGTACTTGCCATCAGATATAGTAAACTCATGCATGTGAGCATCATCAAAGACCATTCCATCATTTGCACTACCCTCCCAACCACTGAGAATGTAGCAAAACCACATGTCAAATGTACATGCAGCTAGAACATTGTGACTGACTCCTGCCTTCAGATTGCAATACCATGCTCTTTCCTCAGCCAGAGGGTTTGCGCCAATGTGAGTTTCATTGAGGGCACCAAGCACATCTTTGAAGAAGGGAAAAAGCTTTGGATTTTGGGCAATCTCCAGTGGCACTGGTCCATTGACCTCTGGGAGCTTCAAATAAGTTGGGTAGAATGGAGAGTGCATCGAGAACTCTGTGAAATCCCCTGTCATCATAGCATCAGTATGCCTCACCCTTCAAAATGACTCTCTTACTTCGAAATTGTATCCCCACTCCTCTGAAAATGTTTGGCCATATTTCAATTCATCAAATTTGTCACAATGGAGTACAGAAACACAGTGGTTTGCTCTTCTGCTGTGACCCATCGCATGTCCCCCAAATTTGACTTGTCCTGTAGTTCCTGGACAAGCATGCAGAAGACATGTTTTTGCATGCCTAGTTGGTCTCTGAAACAGGATGTGTTCCCATTCATGAGCTCTTGTAGCCAAGCATGGCCTGTGAGGATGGAATCATGGTAAGGAGTTTTGAGGAGGGATTGCCTAAAGTGCAGAGCAGTTGCTGTCCCAACAAGTGCTCCTATGAGCATTGCAAATCTTTTGTGTTTGCACTGCTGATCCAAAGCCTTCTTCAGAAGAAGACATAGAGAGTGGGACATATTTTATTGACATGTGCTGTGCTGAAATCAACCTGTAACTATGCCCATTCAATTGTACAGATCACAATCAAATTCAAGCATGATTTGTCAATAGATGGGATTGCGGGTGCTTTTTGCAATCATACTAAGTGATTGCATTGCCAAACGGGCTCTTAGTGTTGCCACAACTTTGGTTAAAAACTGGTCAAGGTCCGAAGTCAAACTGCTCAGCGACTCCCAAGGTCACAGTTCAGTCATGGTTACGACTAGTGGATTTCGTGCCAAAATCCATAGTCAGAACTGCAACCTATAGTCATGGTCAATCGGTTGCTTTATGCCAGCCACAGACACATGGCTGGCATGAGCCAGCTGCCAAACATGGCAGCTGTTTGGCAGCCACTGGTGCTCCAGCACCAGTACTCACAATATTAGTTGTGAGTACTGGTACTCTGCACCAACCACACAAATGTGGCCGGCACAGAGTATGGGCAAGCAGTCCCCATTGCCACTGCCTCTCCACCACTGGTGCTCTACACCAGCCACACCAATGTGGCTGATGTAGAGTAGGGGAAGTGGCACACCATTGCCACTGCCCCCTGCTGCTGCTACTATCACAGTGGCAGCTCCTGAACTGTGTTTGGCAGCTGCCAGTGTGACACCAGCAGTACTCATGCTGCAAGTACTGCTGGACTGCAACCCTACAGCCAACCAACCACATAAAGTGGTTGGATGACTACATAGTCGCAGTCAACCACTTTAAGTGGTTGACCGACCCCCTAGGTCAGTTAAAACCGTAGTTGTGACTATAGTTTCAACCTGGGGATTTTTCATGCGACCTATGTAGTTGAAGTCACAGCCATGGGAACCACAGCTTGGTCAACCAAACTGCAGCAACACTAACAGGCCTCAGAATGATTTCACAAGCATCCAGTAGATGCTCCAGGCACCCACCAGAGCCCACAGGCCTCCAGTGGATACCACAGGCCCCTGTAGGCACCCTCATGTCCCCAAAGGCATCTACAGGCCTCTGAAGGCATCCTCAGGCCCCCAATATTTGGCTCAGTCTGATCAGTGTGAAAATAGTAAAGTAAACTCTTTACAGTCCTAGTGCTGGTAGTTTTTACTTCCCATGCTGAACACCCTCTGACATGTTAACAGCTCTATGGGTATCTCTCAAAATACTGTAATTTATGGAAGACCATTGCATGCCAGATAGTTCCAGCACACTATCAGCCAACTGGTTCTTCAGATGACATCAACATGAGAGTGGCCTGGCTCACCAAGCAAGGCTGGTTCATGTTAAAGACTATCAAGGTCAGAGCTGGGAAGGATGGAAAAGTATGTTGTCTCTTAAATACATGCCAAGCTTACCTCTCATTGAAACTACACAGGATAGGACCATCAGACCATTCTGCCACCCCACATTCAAAGCCATTATTATTTTGGCAGCATTCATACCCATGGATTCAATTGCACATCTCAAATCTGGTCCCCTCAATCCAATCGGCCTTGAAACATTGGCCTTCTGCTGGCTGTGCAGTATTTTGTTTCATTGATAATACTAATATGGTCTAGGCACGACTTCGCGCTGGAGACTTGAGATACGTGGCTAGCTGTACCGCGACAGGTAGTTACCACTACTAGACGAACTAGACGGTGTCCTGTACGTACCCGGTAGAGACCATCCGTGGCCTTTGTAGTAGGAACTTGTTGGTTCCGTCGCCCGGCCGGTACGAAAAATACGTTTTTTGCTTCCCAATGCGGCTTTAGAACCTCCAAACAGCTCGGACTACACCCACAGGACGGAAGTTCTGGGTTCTTAAACCTCGTACGCCTGGTCGCGAGACTAGCAACTGCTCCACTTCGAACAGGCACAATCCAGATCCTTGATGTGGATAGCCTCACGACATGTAAGGACCCTCATTCAGTCCCGGTTTTTCGTACTCTTTTAACGGTCCGTTGTCTCTAGATCGCTCTAGCACTCGAAGAACACCCCCTCCGCGAAATACGCTTCCAATGAATGGATCGCTCCATCTCAGAAGCGATCCCCTCACTCGACGTTCTGGTGAGGGGACGATCACAGGATTTATCGGGACTCACTCGGGGAGTCTACCTGGGGAGTCACCGACGGATCTGTGTGGCGTCCAGGTAGGCTCTGAGTCCTGATTTATGCGCGCCCCTGTTTCCATACCAGTCGCCTGGTCAGACACATCACCCCGTTCTGCCTATCGCATGGGCCTACAGGGACAGGATACGTTTGCTGCTCCCCACTTATCTGCTCCCCCTTTCTGCAGGGGAGCGCTAACCAGTACTTGTACTGCAGTTTTACATAACTCGACTCATTACGCGGACCATCTCGCACCCTTAAGCAGGGCACATTTACGTAAGGAATAGATTTGGAGCTATATTAGGCATGTTGTGCTTAGTCAACACCAAACAAACGACACCTCACTGTGACTCTGTGAACCTACAGTATACCTGCATCGGTTTGACAACATCCATTAGTAGTACTGTCGTGTACGTGATTTTGATGAGGAGAGGTCCGAGAGGACACTGGTCTCGGAGTAAAATGTGGGGGTGAGCGTTGGACTCGGAGTAGCAGTGGGAACAGTGACAGACACAGTAGTAACTATTTACATAACCGTGACAATAGGTTTGGTGACAACTACGGGACGGACTCGGTTACGAACTCATTACGTTCCGATCATATTTATGATTCCCTGAGTGTAAGGAAGGAACATATATCGAAAGACCTCAAGACGTGTAGACCGGCGAAATTCAAACCTGGTACATTCACGTAACGATACGTCGGTTCAGGTAGAAAGAACCATCTGTTGTAGGAGGTATCCGTACATACACACCCATGGACAACGTCACATGAGTAGTTTCGTAACATATAGATGTTAGTTTTCCTGTACTCATATTAAAG
>MU134693.1:40054-52888 GCA_015039355.1 Ramaria rubella
CTGGAGGAAATTCGTATCCAAGTGTCGTGATTGGTTCACATGTTTCTGAGTCGTCATCAAGTCACATGACTCACTTACTCATCTTCGGAGATATTTGACAAGCAACTGGAATCCTATTGGACGGCTATGACTCATTTTTCATCACCTGACTCACTTCTATTCTATTTTCTGGCTTCTATTTCAAATTCGCTGCCATTTTCCCTTCATTTCTTCGACCACCTGACTCATTTTTCCATTTCCTTACAAACCACCTTCCTATTTGGTTTTCTGCCTCTCGCCGTTAGTCATTTCTCCTGTCTGCTGTCGACGACATCGTTGTATGGCATACTCGCATCGTTTGTTGTTCTGCTCATGTATATAAGGCCTGTTTCGCCTTAGTGTGCCCAATTCACCTCTTTCAGTTGGATTCACTCGTCTAAGTCTAAGTCTTCTAAGTCTACTACTACTACTACTACATCTACGTCAAGGCCAGCTTTGTCAATCACGTGACATTTGCTGTTGTATCTTGTCTACGCTTACGTCAGCGTATTACGTCATCATCTTCGTCACTGCTACGTCCTCATCTTCGTCTTTGTTCTACCTTGTTGCTGCTGATAGCAAAGCACACTGAGCCGAACACCAGTGTAAGTAGCCGTGCAACGACGACACCGCTACCCACTGTCTTTTGGATTCATTTCCGAAAGTAAACCGACACCGGATCATCCCAACAAGAGGTGCTTCCATCATCGACCGACTGATTTGCATTTTGATTTGGTCCGGGTGCGCCTGCTTGTGTGGGCTTCACAGATCGTGAGTGGGCATGATTGATCCTTTTTGCTGGGGAGCACTGAGTCATAGGAATGACAGGAACAGAAAAAGACAACTCTGGATCACATCCCACTGAATTCCAACCTTTTCAAGGCAGCAAACGCACTTCCGAAGCGTGGGAGTAAGCCCCAGGCGGCAAGTGTTTTCGTCGCCAACGAGCCGTGGAGGGTCAGACCCATTCATGTCATCTCCATCACGGGAAGGGCGCCACACGTGCCAAATGGCCCCCGCAAGCGCACCCCAAGGACTTCCCCTCACCATATGCGGCGATGTATTACCCCCCACCCCCACATCCTTTCGCAAATGCATACTTCAGCCCTCAGGTGTACCAGCCACCCCTGTGGCCACCTCATGCCTATCATGCAATATCAAACCCACACGCACGGCTTCCCGGAGGATCACATATGTAAGCTCCACCACCGAGGGGCAACATGGATTCGAATACTTTGACAGTAGGCCATCAGACCCTCAATGACGCACCTCGGACAAATTGAAAGTCCTACGCACTGATCAAACCTGTGCATACTCACTGAGAGCCGCCACCGGGATCTATAAAGAGCGAAAGGCCGCAGCCTTTCATTGACACCTACATAGGAGCGGAAAAATGTCGCGACCAAGGAACGGCGAGACCCTCAACAGGCTCCCATGAAAGAAAGGTAAAGGTGTGCAATCACCGAGTAATACTGCCCTAAATACTAGCACAGCCCGGGAGCTTTATCACATTCACGGCTCAAAACGTGCTACTACATAGACCTAGCCTAAGTATGGCACTAGTTGCATCTAATAGTATTACTTGCACTAGCCCTTGAGCATAAGACTGCATGACAATCCAAAATCAGCAGATATCCACCACTGGCACGTTCAGATTATATCGAACGTCCAAGCGATGACCTGTATTTGCCGCAGGACTCAAGTACACGCACGTACTCTAATACCTCATAAGGATGAGCCTGCACCTTCCCCCAATCTCGCTCGTCCAACAACGCAAATGACAAAGGAGCGAGCATTCAATACCCCTCGCCAAAATCCACCCGCCCCCTGAAGTACAACCACCACAACCAAAGCTCCGTCTTTCAACACGACGCGGAGTTAAAAAAGAGAAATCCAGAGAACGCTATGGCGGCATGGAAACGGACATCAACCAGCATGGTATCTATGAACTTCACCATAGAAGAGATAGAGACGGGAAGATAAAAGGACCATCTGCTTAGACGAACTCCCAGAGAGCAGCAAGCTTGTGGATTGCGCAATTGTCTAATATAAGGACAATCCGGTAACCAGGACCATGGTCGTCTTGTTTTGCATGTTACCGATCGGGATGTCTTGATTAGTGGATGAACAATGGCTTGAACCAAGTAGCGATGAGTCAGTCAATCTGACTTAATAGCTCCTGTATATATCCGTGTATCTTTGTGGCATGACAGGTGCCAACATTGATATACGATACTTTCAGATCTCCCGCTTCAGTAAGTCAACTCGTATTATTAATTAGCTTAGGATGTCCTGATGCAGTATATGTTTAGACGGATTGTTTTTATATTGACAGGGCCCTGCCTCCTCCCAGGATTTATCAGTTAGTGCTTTGTGCTATGATATTGAATTCTTATTAGACACTAGGGAGGACACTCTGCCAAGCCTATCGTTGAATTTCAAGGTCGTAGAATGATACCGGAGGACGGTCCTGCTGCGCAAATGTTCGCCAACTATATGGTTCCCGGGGTTGACATCTTGTACCACGTCTTCTTCAGACCTGCTATATCGGTGGAGACAAGGGCGATGCGCAGATTAGCTCATAGTGTCCGGTATGGAGCCACTGGGAACAAACCTAGCCGTTGTCTATCTGCTCGTATACGGCGAGGTCGGGTGCAAAAATCGGCAAAGACAAGCGCAATGCCGAACGAAGTAAGTGAAGATAGCCTTGGCGGTAATCATCTTCAGATACTTCAGACTTTCGGTAGTGTCGCGGCCTCTAAGGGATTTCATTGAATCGTTCTGGCGCCCCAGTATGTACGGAACCTTGAGAGAACTATGGCATGCACATATGTTGCAAACATACAGGTGAGCCGTCTGTGATCCACCAAGTGCTACTCCTAGATCTTGGAGTTTTGGCCACAGACACGAGGCTAATATTTAAGACTATTTTGAAGCCGAGCAAACGATGAAAATGGGAACGATGTGGCAGAAATCAGCCGGTGCCGGTGCTGGCCGACTTTGACTTTCACGTGACGGACATGAATATGGTCTTCGGTCTTCATCGATGAACACACGACGTGGCTCTTTGATCGTATCACGGAGAAATAGATATGTAAGTCGCAGAAGCTACTATGCTACAAACAAGCTAAAAAGCGTTCAGCAGAGAATCCTCTGAATGGCATCCGCCCACCCCCGCGAGCCCAGCCGAGACACGAGCATTAGTCCCTTTGAAGTTCGTTTCGCTTGGCCTTTTTCCATTTTGTGCACATCCTGCAAATGACGCTGCAAGACGTCGGGACGATTAAAGCGGTGTCGGTGTAATGGGACACCCATTCTTATGCATTCTGGGCAAGGTGAGAGGTACTCTTCCGCTACTCTGACCCTTGCCTCCGAATTGAGGATTGTACCTTGCGCCCACCTTAGCGGTGGTCCATGATCCTTCATGGGGATCACTGCTTTCCTTCCTGTCCCCTTGCTTGTTTGCCTTTCCTTCTTCTCAGACAAGGCTTCTGAATCATTTCTTCCTAGCAGCATTCTTTCTAGCTCGACGAGGGCATGCTTCGTCACCCAATGTCGAGCCATGTGTCTTTCTTGGGGAATTGCTTGCTGTTTGCACGCAATGCCTTCAGGCGACCGATAGTTACATGAACCGTCCTTGTTCGTGATTCGGCGGAGTTGAGAAGTGTGTGGAGGGGGTGTTCGAGATGTCCTCTCACCGGACGAGGAAGCGAAGGATTTTGAATAGCTGGACGCTTCCGGCATAAAAACTGGTGGGTATGTTTGGAAAGTCGGCGTTGTGTTGGTGCCGGAGGGCGAAGCATTACTGGGCGACGGTCCACCCAGCTGCTCCCACGCAGACCTCTCGGTGTTGGGTATGATGGCGGAGTTCCATGTCGTATCCTTCTCGTGATCTTCTGTTGTGGTTTGTAGCTGGCAGGCCCGTACGTTCTGTTTCGAAACGCTCGTCAATTCTCATCTTTGGAGCGGGAAATCATCACGCACAAGTACGGATCTGCAGCTACGCTGTATCCGTCTTCCATGCCATGTTGGAATTCCAGCGGTACGTCACCTATCCTTGGAATAGGCTTGCTAAAATGCTCGTTAGCGTGGCCATGGGCCCATCCTGAATGGTCGTATTCCGCCTGCTGGGTTGATCCGTCGAGTCTGTGTCTGCCAAGAGATTATCATTCTGCACCCTACAAAGAATAGGAGGACGAACTGCATCGGTTGACTGGTTCCTATCGAATACGTATCACCTCTGTCCAAAAATTGCAGACTGGGGTTCACGTTGGTATCGGCTGGTGTCAATGCGAAGCCCGGGCCCCCCATGGATTGAAAGGGCTCATGGGTTCTAGTAGACTCATGTCTAAACAGTCTACATTTTCACATCAGCCTTGGGTTAGAGCGAAATAAAATAAACAATCATACTGTCTGTAGTCCCAATCCTCCATTCTTCCCTGATCGTGATACTGATCCCGAAAGGGAGGATCGTGAACAAAGGGAGGTGATGGCCCCCTTCTCAGTGACATCGATTCTTCCTCGGGCCTGTTCCAAGCACTCTCCGGAGATGTGTGAATATTTGAAGGTGTGAAGGCTGTAGGCCATGCGACAGACTGAGACGGATCCACCATATTCCCAAGCACGTTGGGATTTTGATATGCATCCGCAGTGTATCCTTGGTACACATGGGGATTGACGAACGCATCACCTGATGTAGCGGCACTGCTGCACGCAACAACAAAACAGTTGGAAAAACGGGGTACGTTAATAATGGGCGAGTGGCATCACTCACGGCACGCAGTACATATATCTGTTGTTCGTGAATGACATGCTTGGGTGATGGGGAGAGTGGGAATGGATGCAATGATTTTGGTGTTCGCAAGTGTGGATAAGCTCTTGAGAAAGATATGTACTATGTCTCTTACACTTTATGTAGTCGGTCCTACACGGCATCACGCGTCCCAGTAGTGATCAAGACTAAGGCAGAAGAGGCAAGCGTACTAGAAGTACTCAATGGACTCGGATCCCGGTTGGGTTGTAAACGTGTTTTGCCCACACACGTTAGCGAAAAACACGTAACTTTAAATTAATAGTGTTTCACGGAACTTGCTGCTGCTTCGGGTAGTTTCTCACTATCCTTCCAAATGAGCCACTCACGCCTCCACCAATAATGTCCACCCATAGTTTGATCGAATGGAATGTCTTAGACCGAAATTATTTCAAAGGGAGGTTCTTCTTCTCGAAGGCTTTGCCTGTGGTCCACGGACCGCCTCGTGGATCAGCTTGCTGTGAGTACGCATGCAATTGGCCGTAAACATTTCGATGCTAAATTGAAACATATTATAAGTATAAACTCGAGCCTTTTACTTCCCACATAACGTTCATTCCACCCAGTCATGGATTATGCTCTCAGTCAGGCTGAAAGTCGAGCGTGCAATGTCTTATTACTAGTAAACTCACCAATATTATTCGGGAAAATGTTAAACACGTTGTTGCATGCCTGTACCATGCAGGCGCAAGCGTTCTTGCTAGTAGCGGCCTTCTGCTTCGAATGAGAAACCATTTCAAGTTCTCTTCCACAGCCGCATCATAGATGGATGGTATGGCCCGTATGGGATGGAGCCAGTGGGTGCCGAGCAACTTCGAAGACCTCAGGTGCGTTGGTACCTCGATTTACGGAAGACCGGGGCCACGAATTCGCAAGGGAGCCTTCTTACAGCTGAGAACCTGACGGTACATCAAATGTATCAGGCTTTACATGACGAGACCTAAGTACCGGAAGGAAGAAGGATTGATTTATATAATCCCAATATGCAGACTTATCAATGCCCTGCACAACACTCCCTGTCAGGGTACTTTTTTTCGAGGTTGATAAGGTTCTGTAAGTCGCAGTAAATACAATCTAAGCCAAAGTTGACAATGTTGACTTGCTTGATATGTGCCGCATTGGCATTAAATGCCTCACTAAATAACAGCGTCTCTATTCTCCCTATAAAATTGAACTTGATAAGCCGTGAATAGAATTTTAAACCTAATTCTTGAGTAGTGATGACTTGGTGCACTAGCAACGCAGCGGCCAGCCTGAACAAATATGATCAGATTAGTATGTTAATCAAATAAAATATAGTGGCATACCTCCAAAGTGATAAAAACCATTTATATGAGAAGAAGCAGTTTTACAACTTGTACTTTCCAACTCGTAAATTAGGTGTGACTATGCGTGACATTCAGGTGACATTCCGCGCAATTATCGGTTAGCAGTAATTCCCCAGAGGGGAAAGACAATTTTGGGGGTTCTAACCCCATGGTTTTGTTCCTTTGTACATTGGTCTTGGGCACTTGTGGACAGACTAGCTTTGAAGTTTGAACTTCAAAGCCTGCCACTCATCCATTGTGGCCACATACACAGAACAACTGTAGGTTTAAAACATGAGCACTTCCTGTTCACATTCAACTGAAGGCATGTCTGTATGTAAAGCTTTGCTTTTCATGCAATACAGACTGAGCCAATAATATTTATTAGTGTCTGTGATGGAATGTGGTTACAAGAAAAGTTCTGATTATCTAATTACTTGTGGACAACTGTATTCCACTATTTACAAGTGCCCCTAGTGGGCAGTGGGCAGCTTATATAATACAACCCACAAGTCACTCTAGTACTTGTATACTTTAGATAGTAGCATATATGCTACTATTAGATGTACTTTCTTACATCCTCCCCACAGACCGAACCTCAGGAGGTTTGGGCAACTTTACGCTGATGGAGGATCAGCATATACCAGTGCAGGCACAGTTGAAGATGACCGTGCGACTACTTAAACAGTATTGTTGTAGTATATGGAGTTGGCTGGGTTGACTTCCATGGTGTTATCATCTGCTGTGATAGTGGATGCGGGTGGGGGAATGGTTGGTGCAGAGGCTTCTGTCGACGGCACGTCTGTACGTGCCTTCGAACGGGGAGGTCCTCCACTGACAAGCATGATACTTGACAGTGCCTATCTCCATCAGATTTTGCCAGACCATCATCTGCTGTGCTACCTCCAGTCTGCCAGATACCTCATCGCCACATTCATTCTATTCATCATCAATTCTATTTTCGATATGCCATCCAGCATTGCTGCCACAATCTCCCATGACTCATTCCAGACAGTTGCCAAGCCAGACATCCATGTTGGACCACGGATCGAACTTCCTAATCGACTCTCTCCCCTTGATGCTCATTTATCCAGTCCCCCTCCACATGTTGCATATTGTCAGTATTATCCTCTTTACATCGAATCTCCTGAAGGCCCATGCCAAATATTCCCCTCCTATCCTCCTTATTGCATTCACCATTGCATATGGGTATTCGATCAAACCTTTCATGCTTCCTTCCACGTCATCGGTTTCGACCCAAACTACGAACCAGTCAATGGTTGGCATTGTATTATACTCAGGAACTATTGGGATATCAAACAGTTTGGACTAGGAACAGAGATTTGCTATGGATATGTGCCTAAGGACTTGATCAAGAAGGACTGGTCTTTGTTCTCTCTCTGGAGGAAATACGTATCCAAGTGTCGTGATTGGTTCACATGTTTCTGAATCGTCATCAAGTCAAGTAACTCTCTTACTCATCTTCGGAGATATTTGACAAGCAACTGGAATCCTATTGGATGGCTATGACTCATTTTATTCACATGACTCACTCACTTCTTTCTTGTACTTCTATTTCCAATTGTTCCACATGGTCTATTGTCTGTGACTCACTTCTATTCTATTTCTGGCTTCTATTTCCAATTTGTTGCCAGATTTCTATTCATTTCTTCGACCACCTGACTCATTTTTCCATTTCATTACAAACCACCTTCCTGTTTTGGTTTTCTGCCTCTCGCCGTTAGTCATTTTTCCTGTCTGCTGTCGACGACATCATTGTATGGCATACTCGCATCATTTGTTGTTCTGCTCATGTATATAAGGCCTGTTTCGCCTTAGTGTACCCCAATTCACCTCTTTCAGTTGGATTCACTCGTCTAAGTCTCAAGTCTAAGTCTTCTACTACTATTACTACTTCTACATCTATGTCAAGGCCAGCTTTGTCAATCACGTGACATTTGCTGTTGTATCTCGTCTACGCTTACATCAGCGTATTACGTCATCATCATCATCACTGCTACATCTTCATCTTTGTCTTCGTTCTACCTTTGTTGCTGCTGATAGCGAAGTGCACTGAGCTGAACACCAGTGTAAGTAGCTGTGCAATGATGACACCGCTACCCACTGTCTTTTGGATCTATTTCTGAAAGTAAACCAACAACACAGCAGGTGAATAGTGTGCCCCTGTTGCTGACTTCCAATCGTTTCGCTCCCTTGCTGTATAATCAGGTCAATGATGAATATACAGATTCAGAACCTGATTCCTCAGTGACGGACATCGAAATGCTAGACACACAACCCCTACCCCCTTTCCGATCTCTTACTTGCTTCCATTGTAAAAAATGGGAACGAAATCTTCCTGCACAGTATGTTGTTGCCTCTACCCCAGGCCCAAACTCCCTCTCTCTCCCAGTTGAGGTCCAAACCACTGATACAGCAGAAGTCAAGTCAGTTCGTGCCCTACTTGACTCTGGTGCCACTGGTCTGTTCATCGACTCGGGATTCATGCAAGAAAACAGCCTCACAGCATGACCACTCTCTCATCCTATTCCTGTGTACAATGTTGATGGCTCACCCAATGAATCTGGATCTATCACCCAAGTCGTTGATCTAATCCTGTGGTATAAAGACCATTCAAAAGAGCTGTATTTGCCATTATGCACCTAGGGTGTCAACGTATGATCCTTTGCTACACCTGGCTTTGAGACCACAACCCAGAAGTCAAATGGAAGTCTCAAGAAGTACGGATGACTCGTTGTCCTTCCCATTGCCACACATGTCGCAACATCATCAAGGAAGAACATCAGAACACCCTATGACTACGTACCTGCCATATCGGTCCCTATCCTATTCTCATGCATGATTCAGGTGGATTGATAGCTGAAGAAGAACTCCTCTTGAGTCAACAGTATGGGGGTGATTCTAAAATGGCTAAAGACACATCTGATGAAGCTATAGAAGAGGGTGACTGTATTCTGGTCGCTATGCTCCCTCCCCAAGCTGAGTTCATTCATGCTTCTTCAATGACTTCTCAGCACCTTGCAGAAGCTGCCCGGCATAACTCCCAACCTTCAGACACTCTTCCAGACTACCTGTACAACTACGAAGATGTCTTTGCAAAGGAGTCATTTGACAAGCTTCCAGACCACGCCAAGCCGTGGACCACGCCATAGAACTAGAACCAGGAGCCAACCCACGAGCATCACCCAAAGTGTACCCCCTATCGCCAGGAGAACAGGGCTGAACTGGACAAGTTCCTCAAGGAGAATCTACGTACCAGATGTATACAACCATCAAAGTCACCAATGGCGTCACCAGTGTTTTTTGTCAAAAAGAAGGATGGTGCTCTACGGTTTGTCCAAGACTATCAGGTGTTAAACACAATGACAATCAAGAATCATTACCCTCTTCCCTTGATTTCAGACCTTGTCAACAGCCTACAAGGGGCCCACTACTTTACCAAGCTCAATGTTTGCTGGGGTTTTAACAATGTCAGGATCAAAGAGGGTGATGAGTGGAAAGCAGCATTCAGGACAAATCAGGGACTATTTGAACCTTTAGTGATGTTTTTTGGCCTCACTAACAGCCCTGCCACCTTTCAGACCATGATGAATGACATCTTTCACAATCTCATTGCTGAAGGTGTTGTGTGCATTTATCTGGATGACATCCTGATCTTTTTGGAAGACTTACAGAAGTCGTACAGAAGGTGGTCCAGCATCTCAGAGAACACGAGCTTTATTTATGTCCCGACAAGTGCGACTTTGACAAAACCAAGATAGAATACCTAGGCCTCATTATTTCACATGGGAAAGCTGAGACGGATCCAGTCAAAGTTGCTGGTGTTGCTGAGTGGTCAATTCCTAACAACAAGAAGGAGGTGCAGTCATTCCTTGGCTTTGCAAACTTCTACCGTTGTTTCATTGAGAAGTTTTCACACCATGCTTGTCCAATGTTCGACCTGCTTCACAAGGACACACCTTGGACATGGGGACCACCTCAACAGGCCACCTTTGACACAATAAAGACATTGGCAACGTCTGCACCGATTCCTCACAGTCCCAGATGACAACCTCCCATATTGCGTTGAGGTGGACAGCTCAGACTTTGCAACTGGGGCTGTTCTTTCTCAGCAATCCAAAAGGATAACAAATGGCACCCTATAGCCTTCTTCTCCAAGAGTATCAGTCAAGTAGAGCGTAACTACGAAATCCATGACAAGGAAATGCTCGCCATCATCCATGCCCTTGAAGAGTGGCAAGACTTCCTCGAGGGGGCAAGACACCATGTCAAGATCTGGACCGACCACAAAAACCTTGAGTAATTTCACACATCTAAGAAGCTCAACCATTGCCAAGCTTGCTGGTCACTCTACCTATCTCGGTTCGACTACAACCTGTGCCATGGCCCAGGCAAAACAATGGGCAAGTCGGATGATCCTCTCTTGTTGACCTGATCATGGCACAGGCTCAGATGACAATGATAACCTAGTGCTTCTCCAACCAGAACTCTTTGTCATTCATGCATTAGAAGGGCTGGAATTCACAGGTGAAGAGCACAACATCTTGAGGGACATTCGCAGTGGCACCAAGGAGAGCTTGAAGAGTCAGTTGCACATGCCAGGAGCTTTGCAAGACCACAGGCAAGTCCGTGAGGTCATCAGAGTGGGATGAGAAAGATGGTACACTCCTGTTCTGTGAAAAGGTATATGTCCCTGACCAGCATCACTCACGACGTCGAATTGTCTCCCAACATCACAACACCCACATCACTGGCCATGCTAGACGTTGGAAGACCTTAGAGCTTGTCTCTCGGAACTTGTGATATAGGTCACCGCTACACATGACAGATCTGATTCCCTGTTTATTGTGCGCAAACTATTTAATAATGTAGAATAGTACCATTGGCAGTTGGAGCACTATTTTTCCTATATGGCAGTATTTCCAATTACATGGTGTATGAATATTCAACTGGATTGGTTTATATATGTAAAGAGAGGATAACATGTTTCCATGTGTTCCTTTTATATTTGCACACATTTTCAGTAACTGTTGACACTTTTCCTTCAACTACACATTCATGTTGTGTTTATTGCATCATGTAACTCCACTGCATTATGGTGTACAATTGTATGTTACTGACAAAGAATTCCAAATAAAGATGTAGCCCATATACATATATACACTATAATGCAATGGATGTACATGATGAAATAAGCACCCAATAACAATGCTTACTTAAAGGGAAATTGTATAACAGCACACATATTTAAATGTAGAAGGAACAAATGGAAACATTTCCCACTCTCTTTATATACATTAAACAATACAGCTAAATCTTCATGCACCATGTTGGAAGGACTACTCAATAATAAATATGGTGCTCCATAATGCCAAGGGTACAGTCACTCATTATTTAATACATTGAGCACAATAAAATGATAATTGGCTTTGTCATGGACAGTTCCACAAATCTCATGTATATGAGTATATAAGCAGAGTGGCAATATATTTTTTTTTCATGTATGTAAATATACAGGCAGAGTGGCAAATACTTACACATGCTCCTTTTATATCTGAAACTGTATGCAATTGAATGTTAACAATTTCCTTTCAATTGCATATTGTTGTCATGTGTTTATTCCATCATATACTTCTGGCAACACAGTGCAGTCATGCATGATAGAGACCTAACTGGATTGTTTCTTATATATGAGCAAAGTGGCAGATATTTCTACATGTCCATTGTATATTCAAAGTTGTGTACTGTCAAATAATGACAAATTCCCTTCAAATACACACTGTCATCCTGTATTTATTCCATCATGATACCATATGTCTCCTTGCTTACCTATGATTCTGGCAACAAAATGCTGTCTAATTGCATCATAGTATATGATGCCAGATAATGATAGGATCTCATGGTGGTTTTGTATATCTTGTGTAACCACATTGTGAGTGATCTCAATCATATGTGCATTTGTAATATAGAACACTACCAATTCAGGAGCTTTGGCATATGCTCTTTCTTCTACCATTCTTCTGTGACAAGCACACCTTATTGCTGTATTTATCCTTGTTGTCAATACTTGATACCAATGTTGCACTGTATGATTTCCAGGTAATTCACTAAATCCAGCAAATGATGCACCTCTGCTCCAATGAAATATGTCACACATTACAGACAAAGAGTTTCCAGTTTGAGGAGCAAATGCCAGGTCACATGATGTACAATGCCTATTCAGCTCCATCAGAGGGACAGATAGATTGAACATTTCTTGGGCTACATCATCAATACTGGTATATGCACCATTGACTGGAAAATTACAAGCATGTGTTTGATGGAAATCTTGTTGAAATCGATCTCTAGCCCTTTCCAGAGAGATTGTTCCAATCTCTATCTCTTGGAAACTACTGTGTAGCAATTGCCAATGTCTATTGTGTGAGGCATAGGTATTATATGACAATATGACATATTATCATTCTCCTTCCATAATGTGTGCATAATCATGAACAGGGCATCATACGCACATGATGATGTGGTGGAATTCCATTGTACTCCTAAAGGGTTTGTGTTTTCCTGCCCTGTTTGTATACACTGTTGTTTTTTTGTCTTCTAGTTCATTTAGCCTCTTAGTTTTCATTATCTTACCTGAATCATGACTCAAATGTAGTAATGGCTTAGAGCCTTGAGCAGTTA
>MU134694.1:0-23840 GCA_015039355.1 Ramaria rubella
TGTTCACCGATCTGTGCGATATCGCTTTGTAGATCGTAGAGAAAATCAAGAGTTGTCTTGTCCCAGTCGAAAGTTACATTGTGCGCAAGAGTTGGCCGGGAAAAGGGATCCGTGCCCTCTCTATCGGGCGTGCCGGCGCTACTCAAGGGGAGAAAAGGAATTAGATACATACAAGCGGCGGGGTGTGCATGAGTCACCTCTGTTCGCCATAAACATAGCCGAATATAACTCCATCTGGGGAGCTCGAGTGTGCGCTCAGCACCAATGCGTACGCGAGAGCGATTAAGGTTGAGGGCTCGATGCCATAATTCTGGGTGAGATTTTCATAATTTACATGAAAGCGTCTATGGATCGAAGAGTTGATACTGCCATGGGATGGTGCAGTGTGTAAAGGAATAATGCTCGGTGTCGTTGGGGTGGAACGTTCCTGCCAGTGCTTGGTCGAATTGGGCTTGTTAACCTCGCCTCGGTGGTTAACCATAACTATTGGACTTGTGCCCTCGATAACATCTCTAATGGATAGGCGCATGTTGGTAGGTGTGGGAGGATCGAGACTGTATTTGTGGTAGTTTTTTTTCAAGATCTGGAAAAATCACCATGGAGCTGAAGAATGCAAGACTCTTTTTATAACATGGCCCAAAAACTCGGCAGTTATACTTGATGAAAACATGTCACAGGCACAAGCGGAGAGCACAGCTGGGCAGCTGCAAACGAAGGGAAAAGGTCACGACCGCGGCCCGACTCCTTGTCTGCCAATTGCTGAATGCTTCGATCAATGCACAGTAGGCGGAGATGGACTAGGAAATTAGGCGTATGCGTGGTAGCTGACATTGTTTTTGTTCCAGTTTGCAAATTTCTGCGAGTTCGAAAGCTCGCAGAGACCCCACCGCTCCGAACGTCGTTCCTGATCGGAAGCCACTGAAAGGGATAGCGCTTGTGTTATTCAAGAACTGGCAACGTCAAGGTGCCATTTTACCCTGGTAGAGAAAATTCGACCATTAATGTTCAAGTCAACTGTGAGACATTGGTCGCCGCGAGACCCAGGCTTTGAAAATGTTCGTCTAGCCTGTGGTGATGTGCTCCAGGACGGGTCATAATTCATGCATCGTCGTCATAACCAGCTTCGTCTCGACTACGTGTGAGCACAGGGAGCGGATGCGTTCTTGTGTTGCGTTCGTAACATCACGGTGCCGCCGGCTACGCAGCAAAGCCGGGACCTGGCTTACATTGCTCTCCTAAGTATTTTGCCCTTACTTCATGTTGTTTTCCCTTGGAATAGTAAGTATTTACAACTAACAGTCACTAACAGGCTCTTCACCTTAATTTCGAGCCAAAAATTCTTCCGTTTTTTTTCCACAATGGTTCAGTTTATGTAAAGCCATCAGCAAGCCGACGGGACCTAGTTCGGCCCACCCTGAAAGCCAAATCATGATGAACCATTTGCCGCTACGATTGCCCTGACATCGTGCACCTCCAACACAACCTGCGGTCGTACCTTGGTGTCGACGCACCACAGGCATGGAGGGAAAATCGTGATCTGAATCCTGGAGGCGATCAAAACGCGAACGATGATGAAAAACACTTTGAAGAAATGAAGTCGCTTGGAAATACTGGTGTGCAGAGTATCTATCGATGGTACACCTTCGGTGCATTTCCATCATGTTGGGCTAATGGTCTCCTCAACAATTGAGAAGGGCAAAAATCATAGGTACTCGATGCACGGTGAGAGTGTGACAACATAGAAAGCCCCTGTGGCGTAACAAACGTAGGATTGTCGCCGAACTTCGTCGTCAATGAATGACGCCGTATGGCGCGCGATCTTCAGGGGCGGGCTTGTCATGGAAAAAAAATCGACTTTCGCCGGCTTGGTGAAAGAAAGGAGAAGCAAGAGAGGACGTAATGGCCACTCATGATGGCGTGGCTTGTAGACATCCTGCTCCAAGGCCCAAGGGGCACGCGAAGCAAAGCGAGACCGCACTTGCTCACAGATTAGGAGGGACTGATGGATACCTTCAGGGTTAGAAGCACAAAACCCGTTACCGTGCCCAGTTGGGGCAGGTTGGGGCCAGGTTGAGAATTACGATACACGGTCAGGGCTGGTCAGGGAGCTAGCTGTCATTGGTCACGTGATCCAATGACTAACGAAATCTTCGTTGTTGTCTATGGGGACTGGCAATCCCGAGAAATACCCGTCCGCTATACAAGTGGCCATGGCCGCCCATGGTTGGTGATTCTAGGCAGGTGGTCGAGATCCATAGTCTAGGCCAATTCTGGCGCTAGCTATGTCACGTGAGTGGATGTGTAGGTTGTGTTGTATCTCTCTCTCTTTCTCCTTCCTCTCACACCTCCTTAACTTCAACTCACACGATCTTAGTTCCACATGTCGACCAGACTGAAAAACCCCCTACTATAATCGTACATCTTCGCACTTCTTAGAACTCAAAATCAAAAAGGTACTAAGGAGAAAGTGATGATTCGATGATTGACGCCGGAAGGTCGTCTTGTCACCGTTTTTCGAACGCAAACGTGAGGTAAATATCTGCAGAAGTAACGGTGATTAGCAGGCAAAAGGAAAGAAAAGAGAACGCAAGAACGCACTTGCAGCATCCCATTGATCCTTGTCCATTTGGCTCTCGCCTGATGTTGACACAACCTTCATACACTGCAATAGCAGCCCATAGTCGCGATGTTCACGCTCAGCTGTAAATACATCATGGAACTCCTCTACCCGTACTCTCGCGCGAGCCTGTCAAGCCCATGTCAGAATCACGAGCAGACCCGCAGACGGGAGCGAGAGGCGACGTGAACAGAAGACACTCACTCCTGAAAGTGCAGCCAGTGCACAATATACTCAGGGACGTCCTCGACGGCGTCTTTAAGGTAGAACCATTACCGATGGCCAAACGGCTGCGCGTGCGTCTCGCAGTCCTCAAACCGGATCTGGAACACTGTGTTGGCAAACTTGGGTGGTGCACCTGGTGGCAGTGCGTTTAGATGGCCTATGAAATGCAAGTGAAGAGGTAGGTATATTAAGCAAACACTTGTGCATGAACTGTACGCACAGCAGGAAGTCAGCGTTGGGGACGGTGCCGAGGAAAACACCGCCAGTACGCAAGTGCTTAGAGACGCTTTCGAACACGTAGTGCATGCAGAATTGCATCGAGACAGCATCGAAAGGGCAGGTGAACACTGATGCGGGAAGAGACCGAATAATGGTGCACTGGTGATAGCGTGTACAACACTCTACCTCACAATGCAGCGGTTCTGAGCATGCTGATGTACACTCACGACACAATACGTAGAAGTGGTTATAATAGCTCGAGAAGGAGAGGATACTAACGAAAGGCGGCGGCGACGGCTGCGGTGATGCGACGGGCAGAACACGTTTGTGGGCGTGTGAGGGCGTGAAGAGCTTACACCATAAAATTTGTCATTGCACGACCATGGGCGGCCATGGTTAGGGCCATGGCCGTTAGTATCGTGGGCGCGTATATATGGCAATCCCTGCCAAATTTAAGCCCCGACCATAATTTCCCACCGTGCAAATTTGTCCTGCACGAATGGCGTACCACATAGGGACTCAACCACACGGTCTGCATACAAGGTAATATGAGCAAGCTGTAATGTAAGGACCCCACAAGGTTTTGTTGGCAAAATATTTGTGATTTTTCCACAGTAAGGTATAAATGTTTTGACGGTCACGTCCTTGCCGTGACATTTTTTGATTTCTGCTGCCACATAAGCAAATTGGACGCGCCGCGTGTTGAGGGTCGAATTGGACACATTTACATGTCAGCCGCATCCAATGGGGACCTTGCCAGGCAGTAGACGGTCTAGGACATTTCACACGCGGTCACAAGCACAAAAAGACCATCTTTGTCGATTAAATACAGGCGCGACAGTGGCCCACCGCGAGGTGGACAAGGAGAATGGTCCGGGGGTGGTTTCAATTGTACACCAGTGGGAAAAACAGACAGCTGAGATCTAAAAGAGGTATCTCAATGAACAGAGGCGTGCGGAACGTGCGAAGAAGGCGTTGGATAACGTTTGGGAACACGCTCGAGTCATCGAGGGAGAAGCTTGATGTGTGGGTTTGGCAAAACAGGAGCTTGAGAAACGGCTGGGGGATGCAGAGGAGATCAATGTGCTTCAGAAGAAAAACCACGCTCTGGTGATACGTGTGCGACGTTTTCTAGCACAAAAGTCTCTCGCGGTCAAGACTGCCTTGGCTAAGACCCAGGGCAGCTTGCACATGGTGAAGGAGAAAGGGGTTATTAAGGATACCTTTAGAGACCTAGTCCTAGACTTGGTCGCAGATGGCGTGGGGTCGAACATGTTGACCCAATTGTCAAACAGGTGGCCGGAGCGGTGGGTGTGGAACTCCAGGGAGATATAAGCACGCGCAGTGTGAGTCGCATTGTGCTAGAGGGTGGGGTCGCTTCGAAGATGCAAATTGTGGATTGCGTTGAGAGGTCTACAAGTATGTGATGTGACCTGATCAGCTCTGTGGTTTTCACCGAGCGATCCTTAGGTATCACTTACAGCGGTGATGGCACAACACACAAAAATAATAACAATGAGTCCCGACATATCAATGCCATGGATCCTGCTGGAGGCAGGACACGTCTCTTTTTAGGTGTCCATTCAGCAGTCAATCATACCAGTGAAACACAGCTTACTGGACTACAAACACAATTGAATGACTTATATTCAACATACAATGGCAGCATGCAGGGCGCAAACAAAAAGGCTGATAAACGAGATTTTGCTATCAAGCTCAAAGGGGTGAACACTGATCATGCCGCAGATCAGAAACAGCTCGCCCAGTTGCTGCGAGAGTGGAAGACTCAGTGTGAGAGAGAAATCCGGGGTGAGCAGAGCCTGTTAGCTCTGGCACCGGAATCTCTTCTGCCTTTGCTTTTTGAAGCAACCGAGCGTGCAATCACTGCAGCGGGCGGCCCTCAGGGTTGGGATGCCTTACCGCAAATGGAAAAAGAAGAACAGAACGCACAGACGTACCAGGACATATGCCTGGAACTCGGGAATGAGGCCTTTGCCAAGCTCACGGACACGGAAAAGGAGGTCATTGACTGGTTCGTGTGGTGTGGTTGTTGCATGCACAAAGAGTTGAACATGGTCAAAGGTGGTAACTCCTGGATGATGAAATGGTGGGACAAGAATGGGATTCCTGGCCCCATGGACTGAGACAATGTGGCTGCCGCACATGCAGGGGCAGGGCCTGCATGTGTTTGTGCCACAGATGTATCCCAGGGAGGGGCTGTAAAGGCCACAAGTTTGGCAGGCACTGTTTTCCACCACAAGGATGACAAAAAGGGACAGCAGGACTCACTCAAGTTCTTCTTTGAGGACATGGTCGGCTACACCATCAGCTTCCCAGACATGAGTAATACACATTACCAATCACACTGTGAGGCTGCCAGCAAGCTCTTGGTCCACCAAGAGCTCTACATACAATTTCTTGAGATTGTCAAGGACAAGAAAGACACCCGTGCTCTCAATCACATAGAACAGAACGTCTATACTGCACTGAAGGACTTACCCACAATTCACGAGCTTTGCGCACTTGCCCTCTTTTCTCAATCCATCAGCCATCCATATATGTGGAACGTTCGTGGTCCAGGGCAAGAAAACACGAACGTTTTGGATATGGGGCCACTTCATCAGGCAATTCATACATTCATGCTCAAAATTATCAAGGAGCCGGATATCCTCCTCTCAGCAGGCGCTACATACACAACCGCGTCCTTTGATGGCAAACCCTGGGACCGGCCAGAGGTTTTTTATGCCATTCAACGACTGGCCCCAACCTTGCCCTACCTCAGCGGAGTGGTTGTCGCATTTTTTGAGAGTGCGTCCGAGACCTGGGAGTGCCCATGCATGAGTATCAACCAGGTGGCAAGATTGCCAATGCGCCTGTGGAGCTTCGCCAAGCCACATGGATGCCCACAACTAATGATGTCAATGAGGGTGCACTTGGGTCGTATCGAGTGGCCATACACTGTTATCCAAGCATATCGCAACATCAGTTCAATGCAAGGACATGTTTCAAACGGAATCACACCTCAGCGTATATGAAAGCTAGCTTGACCACCCCAGATCACCAACACTTATGCCAACAGGCACATACACTTGATGAACAGTCCCTCGAAAAAAAAAGATGGCGAGAGCAAGCCTCCTATGACAGAGGGGTCGTCAACCACAAGCACAGCCAAGATGTCATCAAGCTGCAGAAACGCAACACTGCCGTGGCCAAGCTAGCTGCGGTCACACCCATATTGGAGATCAAGCAACTGATGTGAGAACGTTTGACGAACGCACAGCTGGATCTGCGGTTGGACTGGCACAGGCAGTTCAGCAAATATCTCCCGCGAAAGAAAGAAGTGCTTACCAAGGCACTTAAGATCCAAGCTCTACAGCAAGCCGTTACAAGCTTCCAGGCTCGCCAACACACGGAGTCCGGTAGCAGGGGAACAACGAACGTTGCGACTGCTGAATTGGAACTCGATGAGTACACTGACGAAGAGTAATAATGTACCTGGTACCTTTATATTATAACATAAACTATTTCCAGAGGGTTGCCATATGCCAGTGAGGCCACAATGGGCTGTGTGAGTTGATGAGAGTGGCGTGCCACTGCGTAGTGGGCATTTGGTTTACATAAGCATCACAAAAGTCAAAGCGCCGTTGCCAGTCCCCATTGTCTACCACCTCCAGTCAGAGCTATCAGTGTCAGAACTCGTGCAGTGAAGGCCTGCATGTCCATCTCACCATGTAGCCCCTCCCGTATACACCTCTGGGACCTTCAAGCATTCAGACGCTTTTCCATGGGCTCACACAAACACCTTCCACAACTGCTGTTCTTTCCTGCCCCCCTGCACACCTTCACGCAAGCCTGAAGTACCCAAACATTATTTGCCCTCAACCCATCCTGGGTATGTTTAGATAACAACATCCAGGTCAAAGTCTTTTTCTAATTGACCAAGGCGGCCCTTAACCCCTTCAGACTCTCCGCCAATCACTCCACCACCTCAAGTTTGTAAGTCTCACTCACTTCACCTCCCTTTTATTCTCATCCACCAATTGTGATTTTAGGAGCGGTGGCTACCTTTTATTTTCCTCCACATCTTTTATTGCACCATAATACACACATGTAACAGAACCTTACTACCGAAACCGTTAGCTTACGTGATTCATCAACACCTCCTTCCATGGCCACTCTGGCCAACGAATTCTTGCAACACCTCATTAATCATCCGTCTCTTCGAGACACAATCACATTTGAATTCTTACAGCGCTTCATACGTCTGACGCACAAGCTATGTCCAGAAATCATCTCTCTCTATGTCAATCCAGTGCTGGATACCATCCAGCTCCCACTGCATGTTGAAAGGTTTTTGAGCTCTTGATGGCTGTAGATGTCTCTGTTGTCAAGCTGTGTTGGATTGCATTTGGAGATCTAATTTTGAAAGACTGTGATACATTGATAATATCATCTGAAGATGATATCTTTCGTGAACATGGTCACGAATATCACATTGGTACCTCTTACTTTGCCACTCTTCACATACTAACTGTCTAATCTAGGTGCAGAACACCTTCGTCCCCCATCACGCACCTGTTCAAAGGTGCAATGCCACAGTGTTGTCAGGGTCAGGTCAAAAGGTCAGACCCTTCAGGGGTCTGACCGGGGGTCAGTCAAAAGGGTCATAATTGGCTGGGTGGAAGAGGGGGGTCATAAGGGGTCAGAACTCACAGAAGGCTAGAAACAGTATATATGTTGTATAGAAATACTATGGGCCACTTCTGGACAGGTTTACGACCAGTACTGGGGCAAGACAACCTGTTGCTGACTCACCTTGCCAGAGCTCTAAACCACCTGTGAAGCCAATTAGCACCGAATGTGTCGCATTGTGCCTCAACTATCACTCTGACACACATCTATTCTTAATCACACAATGGCACAACGCGGTGGTGCGCCGAGGGGCTGGGCTTGGCAACACTTTCACACAGACCACAAGAAACGACAAGACAGACAGGACACACAAAAACGCATGGTGTCGAGACCAACTGGGACATGAAAAGGTGTGGGACACAGCTGTTGTGAAGATGGCACTGCGACGTGCCCATGCTACTGCTGGATTCATGTAAGAGCCTTACTGTTTCACACTAACAGACTGAGCCAATAATTGTATTGGTGTCTGTGACGGTGTGGTTTACAAGTAAAAAAAGGTATCTTATGTAATCTACTTGTGGACAACTGTATAGTTGTCCACTATCTACAGGCACCCCTTGTGGGCGGCTTATATAATACAAACCCCATAAGTCACTCTGGTGACTTATATGTCTTAAATAGTAGCATATATGCTACTGTAAGAATCTACATTCTTGCACCCTCCCCACAGACCAAACCTCAGGCAGGTTTGGGAACCATTATGCTGATGGTGGATCAGCATATATAGGTGCAGGCGCAGTCGATGATGACTGCGTGGCTACTTCGACGGTGTTGTCGTAGTACAAGGAGTTGGCTGGGTCGACCTCCATAGTAGTATCATCCACTGTGGTAGCAGATGCCGGGTCAGTGGCAGATGGGGCAGATGGTTCCGTCGTCAGCACGTGCGTACATGCCTTTGAGCGGGGTGGCCCTCCACCGAGTCCGTCCAAGGATGAATCATCATCTGAAGTCGACAGTGCTCCCCAGAAGCCTGGGGGGCGAGGGGTCATGGGTATATGAAGGCCGGTGAATGTCCGGCCTTCGCGAGCGTTGAGGACCCTCTGCACGGTCTTGTTGTAGCAGACCTTGCTCTGCTTATGGAAAAAGTAGGGCTCAATGTTGAAGTGAGCCCTACCAGGATCTACCCCCACGTGGTTTCCTAGCCATTTGGCTAGTTCCTCAAGAGTCGTACTCTCGTGGGGGCGTTTCCACTCAAACGCCTTATTGACGCTGGTGGACAGCAGTGCTGATGAACCTTGCTGCCAGTTTGATCCGGCAAGATCAGCCCACTGGCCATGGATGGTGAAGAGCTCCGTTAGCTTTTGAAGAAAGACCAGGCTGTCTTTCTTTGGCTTAATTAGTTTAAGCCATACCCATACGTCAACATCCTCCAGTTGGAGGGTGTTGTCGCTGTTCCTGAAAATGGCAGGTGATACTCCCTCCGGGGAGTACTCGATCGTGCGCAACGCATCCTTAAGATTGGGAGGCATATCATGTGCAATCTTGAATGCTGGCATTTGAGTAGCGAGTTGCTGCTTGCGATCAGCACACTTAATGATAGCGTGCTGCATGGTGCTGCGCAACAGGGCAAATGTCGCGCGCGCAAGCGTGAGCTGCTCAATGAATTTTGGGTTGTTGAGCTGGCACGTGTCGAACCACACAGTGGGTCGACGACTGGTGTGCACTGCAGTGGGGTGTGGTGCCTTGCCCAATGGGCAGGGTAAGAATCCCGTCTGCGTTGCAGGCGGGTCGCCTATGGTGGGGGCGATGCGAGCATGCAGCGACACTGGGTACGGCTCCACCAGCGTTCGCTGTTTGGATGCGGTCTTGCAACCGGATTGGGTGGGTCCTCCCGGTGAGGCTCCAGTTGTGGTCGTAGACAGACTCACTGAGTCCGTCATCGAATCTGGCAACGAGGTCAGATCGATTATAGTTGGTGCTGATTGCACCGACTTCATGGTGGATATTTTATCCGCCATTTCGCAATTAATCTGCCGCTCTTTATCAAGGGCAGCGCGTAGTGTGTTGAGATTTGAGTTGAGCTCGCGTATATCCTCCTTATAGGAGGATACTGTGTCCTTAACAAAAGGACACGCCATCTCGGCAAGCAACAGTGGCCAGGCCACTTTTAATGTGTGTTCGATGTCACGCATTGGGGGTCGATGAACCGCAGTTTTGCGGCTTGCAGCAAATGCTGCGCATACGCGTTGCACTCCGGACGGGAGTCGCAGTGGACAATGGCGATGGTGTCCTTGACGCTGTGCACAGTCCAGCATTGCTCCTTTTGGAGCATTGCGAATTGCTCAGAGGCACTAGGTAGTGCCTCTGCTGAGTGGTGCGTTTGGGACGCTTCGATGTCCATGGATACTAGTTCATGTGACACTCGCACTGGTGTGAGTGTGGTAGTGAGTGGCAAAAAACCTTGAAGCGGCGATGGAATTGTCACTTAAAATCAGAGCAAGCGCACCCGATGTGTCATGTGATGCCATCGTGTCGCGCGAATCATCAACACGAATCATGTTTGTGTTGAGTCCTTTTTATTAAGGACTCCTTGTCATCTTTCTCATGCCTTATGAGGCATGACTAGGAAGCTCTAGCAGCTTCCTAACTCCCCTTAGTTCTAGATAAACATCTAGCACTTCTAACTCTCTGCATGCAGGGAGTGGTTCCCAGGTGACATCTCCCAATGTCCATCTTACTTGTAACTCCAGCTTGGAGTTACTAGTCCAGCGATGAGCCAGGATCTCATCTATGAACCATTCTGGTTCGTCTTCTTTCCCAAAGTCATACATATGATTTACAACATGACGAGGAAATTGTTCTTCGTCATTGGGTATATGTGGTCTAATTAGACTCGCATGAAACTTTGGTAGTATCCTCCAAGCCGTGAGCTCTGGGGGTAACTCAAGTTTCACCGTAGAACTGGAATTATCCACTTCTATAACTGAGTACAGCCCAATATAACTGGGTCCCAATTTCTTTGCCCATCCCTTAGGTAAGGACAGGTTCTTTGTAAACAGATATACTAGCTGTCAAACTTTGTATGTTGTTCCTTGACGGCATCTGGTATTAGCAGTGTCTGTCTGCTGTACTTGGCTCGCGATGATTGCATCATGAGCAGCAATCAAGTTCCACAACGCTTGTTGTGCAAACTGCCGCACTCCTCTAAAAGTAGTATCCACTGATAGCACCTGCCCGATACAGGGCAAGTATCTGCTGTTCAATTCGAACGGTGCATATCCTGTGGTCGCGCTGACTGAACTGTTCAGTGCGAACTCTACCATTGGGCATTTCTTGGCCCAATCCTTCTGATCACTCTGCACTACCGTGCGGAGTATTTGCCCTACAGAACGATTCACTCATTCTGTCCCTCCATCCGTCTGCGGGTGGAATGCTGTGGACATGAGCAGCTTCGTGCCCATTATACACTGCAATTCCCTCCAGAATATGGAGGTGAATTTGGAGTCGCGATCCGATATTATCGAGTCCGGTACTCCACGCAACCATACTACCTCTTTGAGGTATAACCACGCGACTTGTCGCGCAGTCACTCTCGTCGTAGTTGGGACTAGATGCACCATGGACGTGAGTCTGTCAATCACGACCAGTAAATAGTCGTGACCCTTCGATTCCAGCAATGGACCAACAAAGTCCATTCCAATAGACTGCCACAGTCTATCAGGTATCGGCAGGGTATGCAATAACCCTGCTGGTCGTCTATTGTCCTTCTTTGCAGCCTGACAGGCTGCACAGGATCCACAGAATGACTCTATGTCGGCTGCCATTCCCGACCACCAGTACGATCGCCTGATGTACTTGTTGGTTTTGAATTGCCCAGAGTGGCCAACTACTCTATGTGCATGATTGATGATTATCTCGACCATTCTCCTCCCCTTGGAAAAAACTTCCTGGGGAAGACACACTACATCGTTCTTGAACTGGTTCTTTGTCCAAACCAGTCCATTTCTCACCCCAAATCGGGGGTGAGCCTCAGGATTTGCCAACACTTTCTTAAGTATTGGATCTGTTCCATAGCCATTGGCTACGGCTTGTTTTAGGTCAAACTCACATTCTACACGTGAGCGTAGACTCCCTGAGTCTGCACCCGACGTTGTAGCTAGTACATCGTCCTCCTCATCACCTTCCACTTGTGTGGGGGGTTCTTCCCCTGCTTGCTTCATATGCTGCGCGTCTATGACATGCTGCTCTGTCGCATCTTGTAATTGTTGCGACCATCGTGCTGCGGCCATTCGTATTTCTATGAATCTATCCATTGGGAGAAATTCTCCTTCTGGGTCTAGCCATGCATCTGCGTCGACATATTCTTCTGCTGGGTGATGTTCACCCTGCTTGTCATTCTCGTAGTAGCACGACAGACAGTCAGCTACTTTGTTCTCCACCCCTAGTACATGTACCGTGGTATAGTTGAATCTGGAGAGAAATTCCCACCAGCACACCTGTCTGTCAGACAGATGCTGTTGTGTCTCGAAGTATTCGAGACCTTTGTTATCCGTCACCAGTGTGAACTGGTGACCTAGCAGCTTATCCTCCCACTTCATAAGTGCTTCAAGGATAGCAATCGTCTCGTGCTCATGCGTTTTGTAACGCTGTTGCGCGGGACTGAACTTTTTTGATAGAAATCCTGCTGGACGACAAGTCGTCCAGTCCAGACCTTGTCCGTAAACTGCCCCGACTCCAGATTTGGAACTGTCGGTCACAACCCAAATGGGTTCTGAGCTAGCATGATTTATTGGCTTCAGAATCGGAGCCTTACATGCTAGCGCTTTGATGGATTCAAAGCACTTATCCATCAAGGGTGTTCATTGAAACGTCCTATTATTGCGCGCACTTCCTGATAAGGGAGTTGTATATGCTGTCACATCTGGCATATATGGTGCCAGATACTGCACGAGTCCTAGAAATCATTGGACTTCGTTAAATGTTTGAGGTCTTCTCCAACCTCAAACCTTCTCCATTTTATCCGCATCGGCATGTATGCCCTGGTCATCTATTCTGTGACCAAGGCACTCCATACGATGCGAATACAAATCGATCTGGGATCGATTTCCGCTGAGAAACAAATGTGCCTCACGTAAAATATCAAACACCTGTCGAAGGTGTTTTTTGTGCTCTTCTATAGAGCTTGAATAGATAAATATATCATATAAGTATACGTGGACTGATCGACCAATTTGGTTACGAAAAATCAACGTCATGAGACGTTGAAATGTAGACGGCGCATGACAGTCGCCAATCTGCATAACCTGGCTTTTGAATGTACCAAATATAGTCGTGAAGGCCGTCTTGTCGACGTCCTCCTCGACTATGTGTATTTGTTCATACGCATCAGACATGTCAAGCTTGGATCGATACATAGCACGAGCTACGTCATGCCGAATTGTATCCTGGTCTGGGAAGAGCATAATGTCCTTCACCATGTTGTCATTGTGTAGACGTAAGTCTATTGCTGTTCTGAGCTTTCTGTTTTTCTTCGGAATGCATAGCGCTGGCCCTGCAGAACATACTGACGCTGCTACCCACCAACCAGCGGTGGTATACCGGTTGACTTTGTCGATCAGTTCATTTCGAAGTGCTTCCAGGCACTTCGGTAGTCAATAATGAAACTGTTTGGTTTCATCCATGAACTTAATTTCGTGGTTAATCTCCCTCCACGGAGGAAGTTCTAATGGCACACCTCCAAAGAGGTCTGCGTACTCTAGCTCCCATCTTTCCCTGAGTTTGGGAAAGTCCTCAGCCATCAATAACGGTTGCTTGGAGCCAGTACCTCCTTTGGCAATCTCGTCAATACATTGGTTGATTGGACCAACGTCAATGTTTTTCTGGTTTTTCTTCTGTTTTCCTTTGTCTCGCCTCCCATCTGGCAAGCTCATTGGTGGCTCCACATATAATGAAGAGCCACTTGCAAGTCACAGTTTGTGGCTTGCTAGGTTGGGCTTAAGACTCGCTATTCGAGTCTTATGTTCAGCTGGGTTTTTAATGTCCAGCTGTTCTTCCCAGGCATTTGCATGGTTCGGAATTACTTCCTTTCCCATGCGGATGCATCCCTCGCCTCTAAAGTCGAGGGATATCCCTAATTTACGTAGGAATGGTGTTCCTAGTATTGCGTCGTAATAATCTAGGTTCGCTATATTGAAGTATTCCTTGATATTACACTCACCAAAATGAATGTTGGTGTGTGTTCCATAGTTGATGGTCAACTTACTGCCGACACATGCTAACTGTAGACCAATTGGACGTGTGAGTTAGAACGTCTTAATGCCTACTGCTCGTATAAAATCTGGAGAGAGCATAACTCCCTCGCACCCACTGTCTAATAGACAGTGGGCTCTGACTGCACCAATCTCCCAATACCCAGAGATTGTTTGGTTGTCTATACGCGCCTGTTTGGGGCATGTCTTATCATGCGGTCTGAACTGGTGATCATAGATGGGTTCAATGGTCCTGTCTATGACTCCCGCGTGTGTACGGAAGTCATTGTTTCGGCTTACACCACCACTGACCACTGATTGTGATAGTTGGTGTCTGCGCTGCATATATGCACCGCCTTTCTTCATACAATCCTTCTAGCAGACGTACTCTGTCTGCTTGATACGAGCTTTGCGTTCTCGTATCGTCGTCATTATCCCATTGATAGGGCATAATTTCCAACTGGTAATCAGCAACTAGTTCACCGATTTCGCTCTCATGGTCGTCTTGGACATCCATTCGCTTGTCTAGTTTGCCACTTGGTGGCTCCTCCTCCCTTTCTTGAGCACTCCCTGGGTGTTCAACCACTTCTTCCAACCGTGCACCTGCTATGTGCGGTTTGTTCTTCCATTGCGGGCAATTCGGCTTGATATGCCCAACCTGTTCACACTCGTAGCACGTTATCTCTGTGCTACGTCCCTGACCCCCTGAACCTCCAGAAGGTTTTTGCGAAGGACGTGAAGCGACGATAGCTCCAGCTCTTTGCGTAGCCTGTACCCCTGCTTGGGGTATACTCGGCCTCGTTTCGGCTTGAGGTCGAGCGTTAAGCGGATGATATATCGTCTGCTTCGCAGTAGGACGGCTTCCTGTGTTGGGAGCTTGGGACGAGCTCGGCCCAGCCTGATTTCAACTAATTGTCGACGTTGGCTTTGCCTGCGGTGCATGCACGCTGGTAGGTTCCATTCTTCACAACCCGATGTCATATCGAGATGCATCCTCTACCGCCTTTGCGGCTTCATATAATTCAGTCATTGCACTGAATTCTGTCGTATAGCCTAATTTTAAGACTTCATGATGCAGTGCTTTTCTAAGCACTGCTACGAACCGTTTGCGGATTGTATACTCATCTGGCGGATGTATCATCCGCGCTGCGTACTTCATAATATCGTTCAGTAATTCCTGAACAGTTCTGGTCCCTTGCACAATTGTATCAAACTTATTTGATGCATGCCTGTGCATGAGTGCATGAAGGAATCGCTGTTGTAACCCAGCGATTGCACTTTACAGGGTCCAGTCGATTACGACTTGATCATGACGCTCAATATTTCAAGCGTACCACTCCAATGCTTCGCCCTTGAGGCGCGTGCCTAAATAATTTAATTGGAGTTCCATGCTGGACGGTCCCAATAGACTATTCATGCCTAACCATCTCAGGATCCCTGAGACGAAGTTCTCAAATTCTTTGAGATCCGGTTTCCCAGCATATTCTGCTGGGTGAGGGAGTTTTACTCCGACTTTGGCAAGCACAGATTTGTCTGGCTCACTGTCCTTGTGTTTCTCAAGGGCAGCTCGCACCATCTTTGCAACTCCATCTACATATGCATATGGATTTCCTCCTGCCTCCTGAATCCTTCATTCAGGCTCTGTGACTGCCAGTGATACCGCACGTGGTATCGCTTGTATCTGCCTGTGCGGCTGGGGAACGTGAGTATTCACGTCCTGCTGCACTGGTGGATCAACGATGTCTTCGTCGATCTGATACAACAGTCGACATTTGTCAGCTGTTAGAAACACATCCCTCAGTCTATAGCTGCTACTGAGGGTGGATCGAGCTACTCTCGTGGACTCGATCAGTTTATCGAAGGCCTTGCCTTTGATCCCCACAGTATATGCTTCTTCAACTAATTTATCCACGTGTTTAGCACAGACCTCTAGCGCATGGTGCTTCCATCGTGCTGCTTTTTGTTCGATCCTATCCCAGTGATCAAACTCGCATTCAAGACTAATGTGAATGCTAGTCGTGGTACTGATGCTATCGGTGTCAGACTTCATCATCTCCCGCAGTGACTGTTGGGTCACTGCTTTGAGCACTTCTTGCTCATCATAAGTTTTTTTTGATCTGCAAATTCCTTTGCGGATATTTTCTCTATTGCGAGCCTCTAGCTCACGATCTGTCTCTTCCTCAGTACTCCAGCACATACTAACACTGTCTTGCTCTATCGTAACACTAGGTTCTCGAGGACCAATCCTAGTGCTCGGCCCAGACAGAGGTGACATCCTCTGTCTGTCTCGCTTCCTGCGAGCCTTTTCTGCCTCACGGTCTACTTCGTGATCCCTATTGGGATTGTTGCCATGCTCGGGGGCCTTTCCTCGCAAAGGTCCCTGTACTTCCTCCTCCAAGGACTGTATTAACAGTTCCATACCATCTCCTAATGATTGGAGTTGGTTTGCGGCTTCATCCGCTGCATGAGCTGCCTCAGCTGCTTGTTGGCTCACTTCCCGCGTAGTGCCTACGTTTTTACGGCTCTCTTTGAGGGCCATAATCATCTGGGCAATATGTCCGGTTGTATGATTGTATTACTGAGTAGCATCATCCCGATGCGACAACCCTTAGCACATATAAGTCACCAGTTAGGGACTTATGAACTTCGCAATATATAAGCTGCTTCCACAAGCGGCACCTGTAGACAGTGGACAACCATGACGAATTGTCCACAAGTAGACTACATAAGACAGACTTCTTACTCGTAAACCACACCGTCGAAAGATCACCAAAACATTGACCTAGGCGAAGTTTTCTTCTTTCTCTGAAACAGGAAGAGCTCTCACACGTTTCGGACTGCCAATACCATGGTGCAGAACTGTCATAAAGAAAACATCAACCAATCACTTGCAACTCCTAGAAACAGATGAACTTAACACGCGCTGGAATCTTTACGAGAACTAGTAAACCTAGACGGCATTACCGTTCATCCTGTCTAAAGTCAAGAGAAGACACAGTTCCACAGTCTGGGCCTGATAGATTGTAGATCCATGACGTTGATAAGGAATCAAAGCCAAACGTCTAGACACTGGGGGCATGAGCAGATTTTTAGTGTAAAAAATGTGATAAAAATGCTTTTTCCTTACAGATTATTCATTCACTGTTCTGGTTGAAAAATCTCCCAAAAATGCTGCTTTTTTATCAAGTTTTCGGACCTGAAAATCTGATACATATTTCACAATTATAGACATGGGAAATGGATGTAAAATGTGAGAAATAATGAATTTACTTGTTTGATTTCATGCCACAAAAATGTAAGGACAATCTTGGTTTTCATTGACATTTTCAACAGAAAAGAACCAAAATTTATCCAAGATTTCATAGTAGAAAAAAGGTGAGAAAATTAGTAAAATATATGAGATTTTCATGAGATTTTTCAAAACTATTAGCCAATGGATAATCCAACATTTTTCTTTAGTTTTTGCTAGGAAAAAACCTGATGGATAAATGTTTATCCCTTGGATAATCATTCACCCATAGGCAATATATATAACAAGTTTTTCTGAACCAAAAAAGGCAATGAAAAAAGTCAATGGATAAGAGTTTATCCCTTGGATAATCATTCACCCATAGGCAATATATAACAAGTGTTCTGAACCAAAAGGCAGAATGAAAAAGCCAAGGGATAAGACTCTTATCCATTGGATAATCATTCATGCCCATACGCAACAGAAAACAAGTTATATAAACCCAAAAGGTGAATGAAAAAGCCAAGGGATAAGACTCTTATCCATTGGACTTAATCATTCTGCCTTATAGGTTCAGAAAACTTGTTATATACCCCATATGGAAGAATGATTATCCAAGGGATAAACTCTTATCCATTAACTTTTTCATGACCTTTTCGGTTCAGAAAACTTGTTTATATATTGCCTATGGGTGAATGATTATCCAAGGGATAAACATTTATCCATCAGGTTTTTCCTAGCAAAAAACTAAAGAAAAATGTTGGATTATCCATTGGCTAATAGTTTTGAAAAATCTCATGAAAATCTCATATATTTTACTAATTTTCTCACCTTTTTTCTACTATGAAATCTTGGATAAATTTTGGTTCTTTTCTGTTGAAAATGTCAATGAAAACCAAGATTGTCCTTACATTTTTGTGGCATGAAATCAACAAGTAAATTCATTATTTCTCACATTTTACATCCATTTCCCATGCCTATAAATGTGAAATATGTACCCAGATTTTCAGGTCCGAAAACTTGATAAAAAAGCAGCATTTTTGGAAGATTTTTCAACCAGAACAGTGAATGAATAACCTGTAAGGAAAAAGCATTTTTATCACATTTTTTACACTAAAAATCTGCTCATGCCCCCAGTGTAGACATCAGGAGAGGATTCCAGATCAACGCCATAGAGCCACAACCAATCAGGCCACACACAGGAGAACTGACTACTGAACATAGAAGAATAAACAGGTAAACGTCTGTTGAATGTTTCCAAAGATTCCAGCGAGGGTTAAACTCATCAGTTCCTGCGTAAAAAAACAACGCCTGATAGTTTCTTTATCACAGTGCTGCCCATGGAATTGGCAGTCAAAAAAGTGTAAGTAGCCTTACTGGATCACACAAAACAGATCTGAACCAGAGAAATCCGAAACGGTGTCTGAGACGATCGTCCATTAAGAGAAAGAAGAAAACTTCGACTAGGTCAAAGTTATGATAATCTACTCGATGAGACAACTGTAGAGCCGCCCACGAGCGACAGGTGACAATTGTGCGCCAGCGTTATAATACAAACCCCATAAGTCACAGCTCCCGACTTATATGTCCAAGAACAGTAACAGATATGCTACTGTAAGAATCTACAGTCCCAAACAGGCACGATAGAACAAGGCTTGAACCACCAGCAGGATGGCAAGAACACCCAGCAATGACAAACAAGTAAAACCAGGACATAACTTGCCATTCATTCATCATTATGGCACTCACAAAAGCACCCATGTTACAAAATGGCATAGGATTCCAATACCCAGGAAATGAGCCAACACAGCGTGCTGAGTGCAGCATCGTCCAGCACATGAAGCTCCCAACCAACTCCAATGGCATTAGGATTCCAATCCCAGTATGGAACCACAGTTACGATACAGTCCTTATTTGCACAAGGTAAGTACAGGGACATGTGCGATGCAAAGGCACCCCGTTAGGCCTTTGTTGGTTTTCAACATATCCCAATAGAGATCATGAAGTCCCACATTGTGAGACATTGAAAATTACATGGCTCCCAGGAAGTCAAACAGCTTGTACAAAGCCAATGTACCACCTGCCATCAGAGCAAGCAATAGGATGTGACTCCAATCAATCAATTCTCAAATACGTACTCAAGATAGATGAAGCAGAACAGCCTTGTATACAATATTTGTTGTCACAGCACCGGCATACTGAGGAAGTAGACAGACTCGTGACCCAGTTAGGCTCCCGACAGAGAAAATATCCAACAAAGGAATTGACGCATGACCAAAAAAAACGTATAACGAGCAAGAAGTGCTATCCAAAGCAGTGACCAAGGGACAGTCACTGCGGGACATGATGAAAGTCATTGAAAAAGAAAGTCTAAGTACAACGACTAGCATTCTACGCAAGTCTCAAACACCAGTTCAATCAGGGTCTGTTGTTATTGTCATCCGAGGGATCAAAACAAAAAGCACCACGACAGGGCCCAGTTAGAATCATAACCTAGAGGACTCTGCTTGTCATATGGGCCAAACAAAGACGTGAGAAATTGCACAGTCAAAGACCAGCATCTAGATTACTGAATGAGCATCAAAGGAACACCAGGACTTCAATTCAAGATGGCTGGGAGCGAATCCACCAAAGTTAATAGTCCTCAAGCCACTCCACAGGATATGCAGCTACACACTCCACGCATGCGTTTCACAAAGGCTGCACAACGGTATGTGCGACCTGCTCCAGGAAACACATTGAAGATCAAAGAGTTCATCGTCGATCCACATCCACATGCAGCAGGACGTGAATACTCACATCCCCTGGCCGCACAGGCAAATACAAGCGATATCGCATGCAGTATCACTGGCAGTCACGGATCCTGAACGAAGGATTCAGGAGGCAGGAGGAAATCCATCTGAATATGTAGATGGAGTCGCAAAGATGATGTGAGCTGCCCTTGAGAAACACAAGGACAGCGAGCCAGACAAGTCCGTGCTTGCCAAAGCCAGAGTAAAACTCCCTCACCCAGCAGAATATGCTGGGAAAGCGGATCTCAAAGAATTCGAGAACTTCGTCTCAGGGATCCTGAGATGGTTAGGCATGAATAGTCTATTGGGACCGTCCAGCACAGAACTCCAATTAAATTATTTAGGCATGCACCTCAAGGGTGAAGCATTGGAGTGGTACACTCGAAATATCGAGCGTCATGATTGAGTCGTGATCGACTGGACCCTAGAAAGTGCAATCGCTGGGTTACAACAGCGATTCATTCATGCACTCACGCACAGGCATGCATCGAATAAGTTCGATACAATTGTGCAAGGGACCAGAACTGTTCAGGAATTACTGAACGATATTATGAAGTACGCTGCGCGAATGATACATCCGCCAGATGAGTATACGATCCGCAAATGGTTCGTAGCAGCGCTTAGAGAAGCACTGCGTCATGAAGTCTTAAAATTAGGCTATACGACAGAATTCAGTGCAATAACTGAATTATATGAAGCTGCAAAGGCGGTAGAGGATGCATCTCGATATGACATCGGGTCGCGAAGAATGGAACCTAGCAGCGCGCATGTGCCACAGGCAAAGCCAACGTCGACAATTAGTCGAAATCAGGCTGGGCCGAGCTCGTCCCAAGCTCCCAACACAGGAAGCTGTCCTACTGTGAAGCAGACAATATATTGTCCACCTAATGCTTGACCTCAAGCCGAAACGAGGCCGAGTATACCCCAAGCAGGGGTACAGGCTACACAAAGAGCTGGAGCTATCATCGCTTCACGTCCTTCGCAAAAACCTTCTGGAGGTTCAGGGGGTCAGGGACGTAGCACAGAGATAACGTGCTACAAGTGTGGACAGGTCGGGCATATCAAGCTGAATTGCCCGCAATGGAAGAACAAACCGCACATAGCAGGTGCACGGTTGGAAGAAGTGGTTGAACACTCAGGGAGTGCTCAAGAAAGGGAGGAGGAGCCACCGAGTGGCAAACTAGACAAGCGATGGACATCCAAGACGACCATGAGAGCGAAATCAGCAAACTAGTTGCTGATTACCAGTTGGAAATTATGCCCTATCAATGGGATAATGCGAGAATGCAAAGCTCGTATCGAGCGGACGGAGTACGTCCGCTAGAAGGATCGTATGAAGAAAGGCAGTGCATATATGCGGCGCAGACACCAACTATCACAATCAGTGATGGTTTAAGCCAAAACAATGACTTCCGTACACACGCGGAGTCATAGACAGGACCATTGAGCCCATCTATGATCACCGGTTCAGACCACGTGATAAGATGCGCCCCAAATGGGCATGTATAGACAACCAAAAATCTCCGGGTATTGGGAGATTGGTGGAGTCAGAGCCCACTGTCTATTAGACAGCGGTGCGAGGGAGTTATGCTCTCTCCAGATTTTATACGAGCTGTAGGCATTAAGACATTCGAACTCGAACGTCCAATTGGTCTACAGTTAGCATGTGTCGGCAGTAAGTCGACCATCAACTATGGAACGCACACCAACATTCATTTTGGTGAGCGTAATATTGAGGAATACTTCGATATAGCAAACGTAGATTATTACAACGCAATACTAGGAACACCATTCCTACGTAAATTAGGGATATCCCTCGACTTTAGAGGCGAGGGATGCATCCGCATGGGAAAGGAAGTAATTCTGAACCATGCGAATGCCTGGGAAGAACAGCTGGACATTAAAAACCCGGCTGAACATAAGACTTGAATCACGAGTCTTAAGCCCAACCTAGCAAGCCACAAACTGTGACTTGCAAGTGGCTCTTCATTATATGTGGAGCCACCAACGAGCTCACCAGATGGGAGGCGAGACAAAGGAAAACGGAAGGAAAACCAGAAAAACATTGACATTGGTCCAATTGACCAATGTACTGATGAGATTGCCGAAGGAGGTACTGGCTCCAAGCAACCGTTATTGACGGCTGAGGACTTTCCCAAACTCAGGGAAAGATGGGAGCTAGAGTACGCAGACCTCTTTGGAGGTGTGCCTTTAGAACTTCCTCCGTGGAGGGAGATTAACCACGAAATTAAGTTTGTGGATGAAACCAAACAGTTTCATTATCGACTACCGAAGTGCCCGGAAGCACTTCGAAACGAACTGATCGACAAAGTCAACCGGTATACCACTGCTGGTTGGTGGGTAGCAGCATCAGTACGTTCTGCAGTGCCAGCGCTATGCATTCCAAAGAAAAACGAGAAAGCTCAGAACAGCGATAGACTTACATCTACGCAATGACAACATGGTGAAGGACATTACGCCCTTCCCAGACCAGGATACGATTCGGCATGACATAGCTCGTGCTATGTATCGATCCAAGCTTGACATGTGCAACGTGTACGAACAAATACGCGTAGTCGAGGAGGACGTTGACAAGACGGCCTTCACGACTATATTCGGTACATTCAAAAGCCGGTTATGCAGATTGGCGACTGTAATGCGCCATCTACATTTCAATCTCATGACGTTGATTTTTCATAACCAAATTGGTCGATCAGTCCACGTATACTTGGATGATATATTTATCTATTCAAGCTCTATAGAAGAGCACGAAAAACACCTTCGACAGGTGTTTGATATTTTACGTGAGGCACATTTGTTTCTCAGCGGAAATCGATCCAAGATCGATTTGTATTTGCATCGTATGGAGTGCCTTGGTCACAGAATAGATGACAAGGGCATACATGCCGATGCGGATAAAATGGAGAAGGTTCGAGGTTGGAGAAGACCTCAAACATTTAATGAAGTCCAACGATTTCTAGGACTCGTGCAGTATCTGGCACCATATATGCCAGATTTGACGGCTATACAACTCCCTTATCAGGAAGTGCGCAAATAATAGGACATTTCAATGGACCCTTGATGGATAAGTGCTTTGAATCCATCAAAGCGCTAGCATGTAAGGCTCCAATTCTGAAGCCAATAAATCATGCTAGCTCAGAACCCATTTGGGTTGTGACCGACGGTTCCAAATCTGGAGTCGGGGCAGTTTACGGACAAGGTCCGGACTGGACGACTTGTCGTCCAGCAGGATTTCTATCAAAGAAGTTCAGTCCCGCAACAGCGTTACAAAATGCATGAGCACGAGACGATTGCTATCCTTGAAGCACTTATGAAGTGGGAGGATAAGCTGCTAGGTCGCCAGTTCACACTGGTGATGGATAACAAAGGTCTCGAATATTTCGAGACACAACAGCATCTGTCAGACAGACAGGTGCGCTGGTGGGAATTTCTCTCCAGATTCAACTATACCACGGTACATGTACCAGGGGTGGAGAACAAAGTAGCCGACTGTCTGTCACGCTACTACGAGAATGACAAGCAGGGTGAACATCACCCAGCAGAAGAATATGTCGACGCAGATGCGTGGCTAGACCCAGAAGGAGAATTTCTCCCAATGGATAGATTCGTAGAAATACAAATGGCCGCAGCGCGATGGTCACAACGATTACAAGATGCGACAGAGCAGCATGTCATAGACGCGCAGCGATGAAGCAAGCAGGGGAAGAACCTCCCGCCACAAGTGGAAGGTGATGAGGAGGACGATGTACTAGCTACAACGTCAGGTGCAGACTCAGAGAGTCTACGCTCACGTGTAGAACGTGAGTTTGACCTAAAACAAGCCGTAGCCAATGGCTACGGGAACAGATCCAATACTC